>CM065691.1:53426217-53427857 GCA_017654935.2 Phymorhynchus buccinoides
TGCAGTCTAGTATTTTGGTTCCCCGGTGGAGTCACTATACTGTGGCGGTGCCATAGCCGATGAGGTTTAACCGAGGCGTGGTTACCGCTACACCTATCTATATTGTTAATAACTCGGGACTTTACTGGTGGTGCACTGCCTCCGGGCATTGCAGCCAGTATTGTTCCCACCATCTTTGTATTTACAAATGTCCCATATGTGTCCGAGAGGACGTAAAACACCATTTTTCGTTCGGTTCCCCGGTGGAAGATTGATAGGCCAACACAAGATTTCACACGCACGTGTACACACAAACGCGGACGCACGAACATACATAACATTTACAAAGTGGAACATCACTGTTTAGTCCTAATCATCACATTATCGTTGAATATTTAATCAGCATATTTAAATTTTAAAAAATAATAGGAAGATGGGGGCAACCAAAGAATGTCTTGTTTTCGTGGCTGTTGTGAAACCGCTTCGCGGCACCTTGTTTGTTGTTATGATAATGAGTTTTGCACAACCGCACACACCTCCACGCAGCTGACACGCGCAGCATACTGACGTCACCACCACACTACAACAACAAGACTCTAGAGAAGCGTGGAAAAGTTCTCCCCAAGAAGAGGCCTTGACCTCCCGCAACCCCTCGAGTTCACCCAATGGAATGCTCCAGCTGCTTATTCAATGAGCTTCCATAAAAGGCGGGTCTACTCTGAGAGGGATGGCATTGATGTTCTGAGTCTTCGAACCAACGTGGTCTTGAAAAGAAGTCTAAGAACGACGAATCAAAGCATTAATTATTGAATTCATTTATTGTGAGAAAACAGTTTCACTTTGACTTTCACTCATCAGTCATGGGTTTATTCAAAGGAAAGGAGGTAAGTGTGTTGCTTGTAACATTCGTTATACACGTTGCGGGGAGGTGGGTGTGTTAACCGGTGCGTGTCAGTATTCCCACGTTGTGCGTTCGGTCAGAACAAATTCGCCGGCTACGGTTGATAGGCTACTTAGTAGTATGCGTACAAATGGAGAGTTAATCGAGTTAATTGCGATTATGATTACGACGTAATTTGACGTTATCGCTGTAAGCGATTGATTTGTAAACGTTGCAGCCGCGCGGGGGAAGTAACTTAATAATAATAATGAAATGATGCAGAATTTGTTTAATGTTGATCATAATTGACTTGAAAATGACCACAAACTAACAGCTGTTGTGGCCAGACAATTTTGATATGGAAATTGGAATGTAATGGTCAACCTATGGCGATATTTTTCACGCCAGAGGGCAGTCAATGCACTAGGGGCTTATCACGCGATTTTCTTACTTGGGCGTAGTGAGAGAGTCAGAGTGATGGTAGGACCACTCACTGTCTCTCTCTCTTTCTTTATCCCCAACTAATAATATAGAGAGGATTAGCCCCACACGAGCGTCATGCCCTCTGGCGTGAGAAAAATCGCACTAAGTCTCTCATTGTACGTTCATCATAATAATTTGATTATAAACGTGTTTGTTTGTTTGTTGTCTGTTTTTTTGGTTTGTGTTTAATTTTGATTTATTGTGTGATTGTATTGTAGGTCTATTGTATTGTATTATATTCACATAACCCCTACTAAATTAGTGTTGTGTGCACTTTTTAGTTAGGGATATTATTCCG
>CM065691.1:53438357-53468357 GCA_017654935.2 Phymorhynchus buccinoides
CAGATCCCCCCCCCCCCCCCCCCCCCCCCCCCCCCCATTCTTTCTCCTGTCCTTACTGTCAGAGATCCTTCCTGGCTCGCATTGGCCTCACTAGCCATATGCGAACTCATCCAGCAACCTAGATTTTCACAAGGAGGAACTGTTGAAGCATGGTCATCATCCCTCAGCTCAGGACGGACGAACGACACAGAAGAAACATCTGCACTGGCTCTTACTTTTCTTGGCGCTGCATACTACTGTATGTAGCCAAGTGGATCGGTTGGCCTTCCTCAACGCCCGCTGTCCTCGATCAAATCCTTTTGGCGGAGAGAGTGGGGGATGTACCCTGGGGAAGGCAGATCCACTGTGAAAGAATGTTTTAGCCCAGAGCGCAAGAATAGCAGCTGCCTCTGTCGCTATCTGGCAGTCATAGTCGGAAACGACGGTCTGGCATTACATAGGGGAACCCTTATTACACGGAGCTCGACTACAGTGGCGATTGTACTGCTGTTTGTGTTGACCAAGAGGAGGAGGATGACGACGACGACGACGACGATGATGATGATGATGATGATTTCGATGTTCAGGTATTCGAGTATCCCCACACCTGTATTTGATCGTGAACCAGCCACGATTTCGTGCTGCAAGGTCGCCATATTGCTTTGTTCTTCTCGTTTATGTTACAAACAAAGTCAAAGGTTGAGGCCATTGTTTTACCTTGGCCTCAGGTCTGACCTTCACAGAGGAGGGTGCACGAGGCGAAACAGAACAGGGGAGGATAACCTGGCAGAGGGGTGGGAGTGGAGGGGCAGGGGGCAGGGGGGATGAGGCTAATAGAGGCGTGGCATGCCTTGTATTCATGTTGTATGGATCGTTTTTCCTTTCAACCCCTCTTCCTAGACACCCACATCCCGGTGTCAGGCATACAAACTGACAGCTATCTGATATTGGACCCCCCCACCCCCACCCCCCCGGTCAATAAATCCATGCTTAGATAACAACAGTACTGCTGTTTGCGTGTTCTTATTTATGGCATGTGTCACTGGCGGGGATGCTGTCTTTTATTCTGTCCATCTGTTTGTGTTGTCTGCATGTCTGTCTTTCTTTCTTTCTTGTCAGTTCTCTGGTCAGGTAATAAGGCCATATTTAACATTCACGCTATGCAAAGCAAAAGGAAAATCATTACACTATCCTACGATAATTTCATAAGTCCTGGGATTTCAAAAAAATACATCTTAAATGTTTTGGAATGCAGGGTTAGTGGCTACGAGAGAGGTAGTGCGAGGAAGGGTACTGTGGGATAGGTATGCCAGTCTGTCGTTTCAGACTATTACTTCCAGGTAGCGGATGAGATGTGCCCCCCCCCCACCCCCACCCCCTGCATTTATCGGTTAATTGCAATTTTCCGTTTTTGCCTTTCTTACCAAACATAAAGCTGTATTTTATGAACCTTTTTAGCTAATAACCTATTGGGAATACTAACCCTATCCCTAACCCTAACCCTAACCCTAACCCTAACCATACCCCCCCCCCCCCCCAAATAAGACGGGAAAACGCAATGAACCACGACTGTGACAAATGTACATAGGGGGGGGGGGGGTCCTATTGGATAATGGCCTAGGGTTAGTATTCCAAAAAGGTTATTAGCTAAAAAGGTTAATAAAATACAGCTTTATGTTTGGTAAGAAAGGCAAAAACGGGAAAATGGAATTAACCGAGAAATGCAGGGGGGGGGGGGGGGGTGGCACATCTTGACCTTTACCCGGACTTTTGAACACTTGGTGTTGGGAGAAGTTCCATAAAGGCTAACTAACTCCTTCAGCCGCAGCACTATTAGAGCTGAAAGCAGGAGTGGTAAGGGGTTGGGAGAAGTTCCATAAAGGCTAACTAACTCCTTCAGCCGCAGCACTATTCGATACATCAGAACCAGAACCATGTACTTCAAAATAGCCCAAATTTTTTTGTTTGTATAAATGAACATTTCATTACAAAAGGCTTGCACTGGCAACATTTTTTATTCAAAACCAATTATGGTTTATTAAATAATTAACACAACTAGTTTTGGCTCAATTCTGATTTCCCCACTTTCCCCAGACCAAAACATTCTATGTCAGGAAACAAAGTTTAGGTCTGGGAAATAAAAGGGAAATAGGATAAGAAATATAGGCATAAACCCTGTTCCCGTGCCATGCCTGCTTATGGTTTGATGCCTAAACACATTTAGTGATGACATGATGCAGGTCAGAGCAATGCATTAGCAGCCTACACTATTCTGGTGTGGGGTGTGGCGCCTTATCAGTGCCCGGTGAGGAGTAAACAATTTACTAGCTCTCAGCAGCACTTAACTGGCCTGGGCTCTGTGGCAGCAGGGATGGGCATTCAGTGTAAACAACCTACTATCGCTTCAGCCTACAAGCACTGTTTCCCATACTCTCTCTCAGAAAATCAGACAGCTCACTTGGATTTTATATTTTTCCAACAGTAACTACAGACTGCCGTTTTTACATTGTTCTGGAGGCTGCCAAGATATCCCAGCCTCCCTATTAATTTCGGGAAGGGGATCACGTGACTTTTGCCTGTGAAGATCACGTGATTTGGGTCCAGTTCCATGGTCCATGGATGAGCACGTGACCTGCTGGGCGCATCAGAGTTGTCTTCCCTTTGTCATTGAAGTTGTCTGCCCTTTTTAATTGAGCGTGCGACTCTACATGTAATGTAGGTCCGTGGGTGCGACGCGCTGGTGGATCATTGAGAACCTCATGAATATGCATCAGCCTAACAGACTGGTGACCAGAACATGTTAACCGACAGAGTTAGGCTGTGACTGCGTCAATCTCTCTCTCTCTCTCTCTCTCTCTCTCTCTCTCTCTCTCTCTCTCTCTCTCTCTCTCTCTCTCTCTCTCTCTCTCTCTCTCTCTCTGTTTCTTTTTCTCTGCCTTGCACGGCTTCCAATTTTGTTTCCACATACTATCTCTTTTTGTCTCTGTCTTTTGCCCTGCCTTTTCCTGCCTCTCTCCCTGCTCTCTGTCTCTGTCTGTCTGTCTGTCTGTCTGTCTGTCTGTCTGTCTCTCTCTCTCTCTCTCTCTCTCTCTCTCTCTCTCTCTCTCTCTCTCTCTCTCTCTCTCACACACACACACACACACACACAAAAAGCAAAACAAAAGCATGTTATTGCTTACTCTATTACCCTCTATAAATAAAATTCATTCAATCAATTCAATTCTCTCTCTCTCTCTCTCTCTCTCTCTCTCTCTCTCTCTCTCTCTCTCTCTCTCTCTCTCTCTCTCTCTCTCTCTCTCTCTCTCTCTCTTAACTAGGCTAGGCTAGTAGGGCCTAGTGCGTGCGTGCTTCCACCACACTTTCTTCACTGGAGTTGCTGTCGTCTGCTAAACCTCAACCTCTCTTCTCTCTCTCTCTCTCTCTCTCTCTCTCTCTCTCTCTCTCTCTGTGCGTAAGCAGTCTTGCTTTCACTGGAGTTTGTGTCGTCTGCTTAAACTTGCATGTCCAAAAAAATATTATGCATAGCATACGAATAGCATGCAAAAAAATTGCAGAATTTTGAAAGCCAAACGATTTTACATTAAAGTTGTGTATTATTACGCTTCTGCAAAGAGAATTATGAAGAAAACAAATTTTGTGTTGTAAGAACGAGGCGTGAATTGTATGATGATAATACCCTTGACAGGGCCCATCCTCATTTTGGCATTTTTTTAAAAAGTGTACAACCACCATTACTAAACCTTTGCAAAATCACAGAAGTGCATTGCTAAACTTTTGCAAAATCACAGCAAGTGCATTGTTAAAAATAAATAAAAGCTGCATTCATCATAAAAATGACAACAAAAATAATAAAAGGACTGCACACAACATTTTTACTCCTCGCCTTTTAGGCGGGAAAAACCTTTTCAGGGCCTCAAATGGCACACCGTTAAAGGGGCACCCTGACGGATGAGTTTTTGTAAGAAACACGTCGAGATCACCAGGAAAACACCCTTTACAGAGATTGCAACACTTACTTTGCTCTGGTTTTCTATAAGTCAAATCGGCGATTCCTCTTTGGCGGAGGAGCAGGAAGTCAAATGCTTTCACTCAAAGAGAAGGCGAGCGCTGTCTCTTTTCTGATGGCTGCTAAATCGTTTGCACGAAAGTTTTGCAATACAAGCATTAAAAAAAAAAAAATTAAGGTCAAGATGTGCCACCCCCCTGCATTTCTCGGTTAATTCCATTTTGCCGTTTTTGCCTTTCTTACTAAGCATAAAGCTGTATTTCATTAACCTTTTTTTTTTAGCTAATAACCTTTTTGGAATACTAACCCTATCCCATAACCCTAGGCCATTATCTAATAGGACCCCCCCCCCCCCCCCCCCCCCCCCCCCCATGTACTGCAGTGTACGGCGTCATTTGTCACAGTCGTGGTTGATTGCGTTTTTCCGTTTTGTAGGGTTGGGTGGGTGGCAAGGTTAAGCTTAGGGCTAGGGTTAGGGCTAGGGTTAGTATTCCAAAAAGGTTATTAGCTAAAAAGGTTCATAAAATACAGCTTTATGTTTGGTAAGAAAGGCAAAAACGGAAAATTGCAAATTAACCGAGAAATGCAGGGGGGGGGGGGGGGGGCACATCTTTACCTTTACCCGTTTATCTAAAGGAGTTTTACTCACAACAAAAGAACCAGATCCATTTTGTTTGTTACTGCACTACAAAAAAAGAAAAACGCTTCAACCACAATAAGTGAACTTCACCCACCCAATCCAAAATGGCTTTTCTCCAGTATCTCTGCCAAAGAGGAATCACGCTGTTTTTACAGTTTAATTTCTAGGAAACCAGAGCAAAGTGACTTTTCTGATCCTTGAAAAGGCTGTCTTTCTGGTGATCTCGACATGTTTCTTGCAAAAACTCATCCGTCAGGGTCCACCTTTAAACATTCTTGCTACCCCCCCCCCCTCCCCCTCCCCGGTTGCCAATCGCTAACTATACTAAGCTACTGTCGGCCACGCTCCACCCCACCCCTTCACTGTCGTCTGCTTAAGCCTTTGCAAAATCACAGAAGTGCCTTGCCAAACTTGCTAAATCACAGCAAGTGCATTGTCAAAAAAAGATAAATTAAAAAATGCATTCATCATGATAATAACAAAAACAAAAGTAAAATGACTGCACACTTAACATTTTTATGTTTCGCCTTTTTGGCAGGAAAAACCTTTACAGGGCCTCAAAACAAAGCGAAATGTATCATGTCAAATGGATTTCATTTAGCAGACGATATTCTCTTGGGGGGGGGGGGGGGGGGGGGGGGGGGGGGGGGGGGGGGGGGGGAGTATACTGTGAAGCAAAGCTGTTCGTTTTGCTATTACTCGGATATTAGAAACAACATTTTTTCTTTCTGTATTGCTTGGCATTGTAAATTCATCAAACCCTTTCTTTTGAAGAAATACTTACGGATGGACTTTACATTCTTCTATCCTCACGTTCATTTATCAGTTGACTATTCCTTGACCCCGCCCCCTTTCTTCTTCATCCGTGTGCATCACACGACCGTTGAGAGACTCATGAATATGCTTTAGCCTAGCAATCTGACCAAAAGCTATGGAAGCAGGGTAAGTCTCTATAGGCCTAGTACAAAGGTTAGCAGACGGACACAATCATTTGACAGTCAAAGATGAACATGAGCCAAGTTTGGTTCTTTTCAGTTTCATTCACACAACCGTAGGCTGAGCCTAACCATACTCTCGTTGTGTTTATGACTCTATCTCAAAAGTCAAAGTCTGGTTTCTCTCAGTTTCATGACAACAACCCTAGGCTGATCCTAGCCCTGTTCTCTTCAGACTCTCGATCTCAAAGTCTGATTCTTTTCAGGTTCATGACAACCCAAGGCTGATCCTAACCCTATCCTCATCGTGTTTATGATTCTCGATCTCAAAGTCTGGTTCTTTTCAGTTTAATGACAACAACCGTAGGCTGATCCTAACCCTATCCTCTCTTCGTACGACTCTCGATCTCGAAGTCTGTTTTTTTCCCAGTTTTATGACAATAACCCTAGGCTGATCCTGGCCCTATCCTATTCATTTGTATGGCTCTCAGTATCAAAGTCTGGTTCTTTACAGTTTCACAACTACCCTAGGCTGATCGTAACCATATCCTCTTCATGTTTATGACTCGATCTCAAAATCTGGTTTATTTCAGTTTCATGACAACATGTATAGGCTGATCCTAACCGTATCATATTCATGATTGCGACTCTCGATCTCAAAGTCTGTTTCTTTTTAGTTTCATGACAACTCTAAGCTGATCCTAACCCTATCCCCTACATTGTTTATGATTCTTAATCTCAAAGTCTGGTTCTTTTCAGTTTAATGACAACAACCCTAGGCTGATCCTAACCCTATCCTCTTCGTGTTTCGGTTCTCGATGTCAAAGTCTGGTTTCTTTTAGTTTCATGGCAATAACCCTAGGCTGATCCTAACCCAATCTTCTTTGTGTTTATGACTTGATCTCAAAGTCTGGTTCTTTTCAGTTTCGTTACAACAACCCTCCCTGTCAACAACTTAAGGCTGATACTACCCTTATTCTCTTCATGTTTATGACCATCAATCTCAAAGTCTGGCTTCTTTCAGCTTCATGACAATAAACCTAGGCTGATCCTAACCCTATCCTCTTCATGTTTATGATTCTCGATCTCAAAGTCTGGTTCTTTTCAGTTTCATTACAACATCCTTAGGCTGATCCTAACCTTATCCTCTTCATGTTTAAGACTCTCGATCTCAAAGTCTCTTTCTTTTCAGTTTCATGACAACAAACCTAAGCTGATCCTAACCATATCATCTACGTGTTTACGACTCTCGATCTCAAAGTCTGGTTCTTTTTAGTTTCACGACAATAACCCTAGGCTGACCTTAGCCCTATCCTATTCAATTTTATGGCTCTCGATCTCTCAAAGTCTGGTTCTTTTCAGTTTCACAACAACCCTAGGCTGATCTTAACCCTATCTTCTTCATGTTTATGACCCTCGATCTCAAAGTCTGCTTTCTTTCAATTTCATGACAACCCTTGGCTGATCCTAACCTTGTCATGTTTACGACTCTCGATCTCAAAGTCTGATTCTTTTCAGTTTTACAACAACAACCCTAGGCTGATCCTAACCCTATCCTCTTCATGTTTATGACTTGATCTCAAAGTATGGTTTCTTTCATCACAACAACCCAAGTTTCATGACATCCCTAGGTTTATTTCTGATCCTAGCCTTATTTTCTTCATGTTTACTACTCTTGATCTCAAAGTCTGGTTTCTTTCAGTTTTATGACAATAACCCTAGGCTGATCCTAACCCTACTCTCTTTGTGTTTACTACTCAATCTCAAAGTCTGGTTCTGTTCAGTTTTATGACAACAACTCTAGGCTGATCCTAACCCTAAACTTTAAGTGTTTATGATTCTCGATCTCAAAATCTGATTTATTTCAATTTCTTGACAATGACTATAGGATGAGCCTTGCCGTATCAGATTCATTTTTTATCGCACTCGATCTCAAAGTCTGGTTCTTTTCAGTTTCACAACAACCCAAGTTGATCCTAACCCCTCTATTCTTTTCATGTTTACGACTCTTGATGTCAAAGTTTGGTTTATTTCAGTTTGATGACAATAACCCTAGGCTAACCCTAACCCTACTCTCGTCGTGTTTATGACTGTCTCAAAAGTCAAAGTCTGGTTTCTTTCAGTTTTATGACAATAACTCTAGGCTGATCCTAGCCCTACTCTATTAATTTGTATGGCTCTCGATCTCAAAGTCTGGTTATTTTCAGTGTCATGTCAATAACCCTAAGCTGATCCTAACCCTATCCTCTATTATTTTCGTGTTTACATTACAGGAGTACATTTTATGTACTTGTGTATTTTTATTTCTTTATCCATTTTGTCTCACTGTTTTAAAATGATTTTACGTTATAAGTGTTTTAAAATGCTATTTTATTAGTATGTGTGTGAGTGTCATTCATTTAATGTTTTTCCACTAATCGTGTGTGTCTGTGTGTGTGTGTGTGTGTGTGTGCGTGTGTGTGTGTGTGTGTGTGTGTGTGTGTGTGTGTGTGTGGGGGTGAATGTTTATTAATATTGAATATAATGTGCCTTTTTTGTGACTATTGTATGTACAAATTATAGTAAGTTGTTATTTTATGATGCATGCAACTGTATTTCAGTCCTATATATCTCTGTCTCTGTTTGTGTGTCTCTCTCTTCTCTCTTTCTCTGTCTGTCCCTCTGTCTGACTCTCTGTGTCTCCATCTCTGTCTTTCTCTGTCTGTCTGTCTGTATGTTTGTCTCTTTCTCTCTCTTGTTCTCTTTCTCTCTCTATCGTTATAAGTGTGGGTGTGAGTGTGATTTGTTAATAGTGTGGCCTGGGCGTCTTTAAGTGTCCATCAGTATGAGTGTTTCAAGTCGGTTGCGAAAGTGTACTGTAGATTATGTCATTCATTATTTGGGCGTGATTGAGAAATTGACTGAGGGATCAGGGAAGGGGGGTGTTGGTCAATGTTTGATGTATACTTTTTGTTCATTGTGTTTACTATTCATTTTAGTGATTTCTGTAAAGCGCTTAGAGCTTAAAGATTAGGCGCTATAAAAGTTGTCTTCATGTTTATTACTCTCGATTTCAAAGTCTGGTTTCTTTCAGTTTCATGACAATAACCCTAGGCTGATCCTAGCTCTATCGTCTTTGTATTTTGACTCGATCTCAAAGTCTAGTTCTTCCTCGGTTGTTTGCTTTCTGACGGCTTACAAAGATTCGCTCCCCTTGGATGGCTGGTCTCGGGTTCTGCGATTTGAACAAGCCAGGGTGTAGCTGCGCTTTGGGATTCAGAATGAGCAGTGTAGGAGCAACGCCACTGTACGACCCAGCATATGGGACAGCAATAACATTTAAAAAAGTCTGGTTCTTTTCAGTTTCATGACAACAAACCTAGGCTGATCCTAACCCTTTTCTGTTCATGTTTATGACTCTCAATCTCAGAGTCTGGTTTCTTTCAGTTTCATGACAACGCTAGGCTGATCCTACCCCTCTCCTCTTTGTGTTTATGATTCTCTATCTCAAAGTCTGCTTTTTGTCAGTTTAATGACCACAACCCTAGACTGATCCTAACCTGATCTTCTTCATGTTTATGATTCTCGATCTCAAAGTCTGCTTCTTTTCAGTTTACTGACAACCCTAGGCTCATCTTAACCCTATATTCTTTGCGTTTACGACTCTCAATTACAAAGTCTGGTTTATTTCAGTTTTATGACAACACTCCTAGGCTGATCCTAACCCTATTCTCTTCGTGTTTATGATTGTCAATCTCAAAGTCTGGTTTTCATCAGTTTCATGACAACAATCTTGGCCTGATCCTAACCCTATGCTCTTCGTGTTTACAACTTTCGATCTCAAAGTCTGGTTTCTTTCTGTTTCATGACAACAACCCTAAGCTGATCCTAGCCCTATCCTTTTCGTGTTGATGAGTCTCGATCTAAAAGTCTGGGGTTTGTTTTCAGTTTACTCACAACAACCCTAGGCTGATTCTAATCCTATTCTCTTCATGTTTATGACTCTTGATCTCAAAGTCTGGTTTCTTTCAGTTTCATGACAACAACTCTAGGCTGATCCTAACCCTATCATCTTTGTCTGGTTTCATGAAAATGTGTAAAGTGTACATTTGTTTCAATTGGTGCTTCTTATTTTTCATGTCACTCTCATTATGTGTTAACGAAAACAGCATTTTGTTATTTAAAAGCCTTTTCTGACATTGTGAAACAAAATCTTGGAAACGTGAACTCTCCATAAGTATATTTTTTAAACAACTTAGGATCACAAATACTTTGGAAGATGAATCTCATCTGCTTACAGAACTAAACCTACATTTTCAGCAATATAATATGATCTCGCTTTATTGCGTTGAACTTCTTTTTGTTCCTGTCTGAGCGATCGATGACAAACGTCTTTTATGACACGTTCATATGTTATGTCACTTTTTCTCTTCTTCTTTCCTAAGGTAACCAACTACATCACGTTGAAGATATTTTGAAAAGAATGTTCATTATTATTTTACACTTTTGAAGTGCAATACAACAGTTTAGCCTCCTGTTGATCTTTGATCAACTGAATTTCTTGTAAGACCTCATTTTGGATTACTTTTGAAGTGCAATACAACACTGTTTAGCCTCCTGTTGATCTTTGATCAACTGAAGGGAGTTTTCTTATTTTAAGTGTGTGTGTTTTCTTATAAGCTTAGATTAATTGTACGCAAGTGAAATGAGTAAATAAACTACAGGTATAGTACACTAATATAAATACCTCCCAGACCAGTGTTATAAGCTCCAATAGAAAAGTGCGTGTGCATGTGTGTGTGTGTGTGCGCGTGCGCGCGCGTGAGTGTGTGTGCGTGCGCGCGCGTGTGTGCGTGCGTGTGTTTGCGCGTGTGTGTGTGCGTGCGTGTGTGCGCGTGTGTGAGTGTGTGTGTGAGAGAGAGATATATACATATATAGAGAGAGAGAGACAGAGAGAGTGAGAGAGAGAGAGAGCAAGGGAGAGAGAGAGAGAGAGAGAGAGAGAGAGAGAGAGAGAGAGAGAGAGAGAGAGAGAGAGAGAGAGAGAGTGAGTGTGTATGTGTGTGATAGAGTGTGTGTATGTTTGTGTCAATATATGCGTGTGCGCGTATGTGTAAGCGCTTGCATGTGAGTGTGCGCAATATTTTGCACACATATCTGGGTACACATCTCTCCCCCTCTCTCTTTCCATGCACTATCACGCATCAGTTTGTGCATTATGTATGCTATGTGTGTGTGTTTATATGTGTGTGTATGTGCATTCACATTTGTGTTTATAAGTGTGCATACCGAGATATGCGTATGCAGGTGTACGAGCGTGCATATGTGCGTGCACACGCGTGCAAGCGTGTATGTGGGTGAGAAAAAGAAAGTGAGACGGATTGCGCACAGTCAGACATCACATCAGTTGAGATTGGTTTATGACTATTGTATGCAATTAGTGCAATGTGAAACTGAAACATATTTCAAATGCATAGATAATATTCAACCTGCTGTGAAAAAAACTACTTGATAAAGATGTAATATTATATCTGATTTCTCCGACAGTTTGCAGACTCCTTTTACAATGGAACCATGACGACGGTGACTGGACCGGTCAGATGTGGACGAGTCGAGTTTCCTAGATCCATGCCGATGCCAGATCAGGAAACACTGAACCCATCGCAACAACTGATGACGGTAAGAATACTAATAGCGGTACCACAGCAACAACAACGCAATGCTGGCGGATCATAGTGATGGCATACCAAAGGCGGGTCAGGGATTTACAGGGGTCATGGAACCCATTACTCTAAAAAAAAAGAGAACAAAATGTTGAAGTATAATGTTATGCTACTGTTTTATCTTATTCTCCCCAGACAGGCCTTCATTGCATCTAGTACATTCAAGTTATCCTCAGCATTTGCACCCCAGACCTCCCAACCAAGCATTTTACCCTCACCCTCCCCGTCCATGACTAACTGATCTTCTCCGATATGCTATGTGTTTAGTATGCACTATGTAGTGTGTATGCATGAGTGTGTGGTGTGTGTGCGTGCGAATGTGTGTGGTGTGTTTTTGTTTGTGTGTGTGTTCTATCCACTTTGTTCCTTCATTTTGTGTTTGTTTATTAATGTACTTTCATACGATGGCGTGTTTTAAGACCATATTTTATTAATATTAGTTCGCTTTCTCTTTCATATACTTCTGACCAAGAATTGTGCAGAGAAAAATAGCCGAAAAACGCCTGGCAAAGTACCATTTCCCCCTTTTTTGTCAATCAAACGTCCACTCCCTAACTGTGTCCGAAATCTGTGTGTAGGAGAGGGGTGGCCGTTTGCAAGGGATATGACATTCACATATTTTTTCTTGGTGTTTTTTTGTTGTTTGTTTGTTTTTGTTTTTTGATGGGGGGGGGGGGGGGGGGGGGGGGGGGGGGGATTGTGTGTGAATCTGTGAGACACAAATTGTTCGGTGATGTTGTCATTAAAAAATCCCGATTGTTTTGCTTGCAGATGACAAGTTGGAGGCAGCTCTCCAAGCCAGCCACCAGGAGCACACACTACAGCAACTGGCCATATCTCTTCATGTAAAGAGGCTTGAACATCGTCTGCAGGCCAATGGCATCACCAGAGAACAGGTCCCGCAGATGGCAACTGCTTCTTCAGGGCAGCAGCACTGCATGTCCCCACTCACACTGACAGGGAACTAAGGGACGCTCTAGACCAGTGGCACACAGTGTTTCAGACAGCCAGACCAGCAGCGCCCTACACAGTGTTTCCGGTGAAGCACACTGACATGAGGAATTTCAAAGCCTTGGCCTCCAACACAATGAAGAACACCCAGACAGACGTAGGTGGGAGTCGGGTCCACTGGATGAAGATCAAGCGGATCCGGTACATGAAGGGCGAAAGGGACACCATCTTCTTTAAGCACAGGATGGGGGATCCCTTCACCTCTCTGAGGACAGGGGATCGACTGGACGGCGAGGGAAACAGCCAGCAGCCCAAGATCTCTCATTCCGGTACTCTAGTCGTCTGCCCGTGTCCTCGGAGAAAAAAGCTGACCTCATGGAGCTCTGCCAGCTGGGAGTTGTGCCAGCCCACCTCCACAGCTTCTACGAGCAGCTTCCAAGCGAGCCTTCTGCCTGTGACTGCCTAGCAGAGCCTGATGTCACAGAGGACACAGACACTGAAGGAGGGGACTGAGGACACACCAGTGCTGGACCTGGTGTGCAATCCTGGCCTGGAGGAAGAAAGGACATGGAAAGTGCTTTGCACCCACCTCATCTCACCACCACATGCGTCTTTGCCCCCCCCCCCCTCTCCCCCTCATTCTAAGAGCACGATTATGTGCTCATACCTGTTGGAAAACTGGAACGGAAAGCGACAAGTACTTTGTGTGCATACAACTAAAAACAAGATGTATACATTCTTAACGTGCATGAGTTGCGTTCAACATTTTTAAGCTTTTGTAAGCATAGTATGATAATGTGAAAAAGGGAGTGTGAAGATCAAAATAGTGGTGTGTTTTTTAAAAGCGAAATAAATACTTAGTTTAGAGATGATCACTGTGGTGTTGTGACGTTTTTAAAATGAGGTAACAAATGATGTGGAGAGGAGAATTATATCATGGTTTTTTTAATTTGAACTGCATAACTTGTATCATACATGACTGGCAGTGAACAAACTACTGCTGAGTGCAGCGTGAAATGAATGTTAGGTTTTTAACTTGAGACATAATCATGTTTGGGGGTTTGGGGGTTGTTTTGACATTTTATAACGTTTTGTATTCAAATACTGTTTTAAGTCAATTGTGGACACATATTTTTGAAAAGTTTGGTTACAATCGTATATGACCCCAAAATGGACAAAATGATGTGTGCAACAAAGCATTGCTGTGCAGAGTGAGGAATAACAATACTGATTTATTTAAACTGGTGACATCGAGTTTAAAGCGTTTTATATGTCAAGTCATGGAGTTTTATCAAAGAGTGTGTTCTTGTATTAGTCTAGAGATGATCACTGTGGTGCTACAGTGATTTGTTACGGTGAGATGGTAAATAATGCGGCGATAAAAAGAAATAGGATGCTTTTTTAAAGCCTGAAATGTGTAGTTATTACCGTGCATGACCTGAGGTGAACAACATGACAAGTGTAACAAACCCTTGCTGTGTGTGGTGCAGTGAAACAGTTCGGACCTTGTTTTAACTGATGACTGTATTATGTTTTGAGGAGATGAAATATACGCTGGATTACAATGTCTGTGCTCAAACACTGTGTTGTCCTTGCTAAGATTGTTACATAATTAATTAACCTAAAAGGTGAATGGATTTTCTGACCGTCAAAACAAGGTGAGAGGAATTTTGTTGTGAAGCTTGCATTTTGAGACTAAATATTGATTTTGCAATGTTCGGCATTGTGCTGCATGTTTTGATGTGTTGTATGTTTTTGGTTAGCTTTGGCTTTAAATTTAATTTCTAAAGAATGCAGAAATGCTCCATTTCTATCTAACATGTTAAATTATATTTTGAAGACAATCACGAGAAAGTGACGGGGTGTTTTGAGATAATGAGTCGTTATTGTGTACTATATTTCATTCCCAGAAACCGTGTAGGCTATCTTGACAGAAATCTGTTCTATGGGTGCATACGTGTGTATGCGTGTGTGTGTGTGTGTGAGTGTGTGCGCGCGCTCCCATGTGCGTGTGGATGTGTGCACAATCGCTTTTGTATTTTGAATGTTAAGTCTTGTTATTTTAATGTCAAATAACAACATTATAGAAAACATAAACTTTTAGAAAATGTTAACAAAAAATGTTGTACGGCATGTGAGTGCCAGTGTGTGTGTCTGTGTATGCGCGCTTGCGTGTGTGTGTGTGTGTGTGTGTGTGTGTGTGCGCGTGCGCGCGTGTGTGTGTGCGTGTGTTAATGTTTTCAAAGCAGTCTGTTTGATCCTGTCTATATAGCTATGTGCCTATGCTACCACGATAACATTTGAATGGAGAAACTAGGATGCTAACATTTTGCATGCAGAGAATACTTAGGATATCTAGGTAGGTTCGAAAAGAAGGTCATTGGTCAAAGGTCAAGGTCGCTGGAGCCGAAAATGCTGTCGCAAAAACATTTGAACGGAAGGACCTAGGATTTTCAAATTTTGCATGCAGAATTAGGTACTAAGGATATCTAGGTCAACTTTGAAAATGGTCATAGTTGAAAGGTAAAGGACACTGGACCTCACAATGGTGCCGCGCTGCTGGTTGATCTAGTGTTTCACGCTCTAGTTTGTTTTACTAAGATCCACAACTGGCTGCCCCCCTTGATAGAAAGTCTTGGTCTGAAACTTCACTCTCGTTTGGACAATAGAGTGTAGGCCAAAACTTTCTATCCCTGTACACATAGTTGTGGTCTGAAACTTCACTCTGGTTTGCACAATAGAGTGTAGGCCAAAACTTTCTATCCCTGTACACATAGTTGTGGTCTGAAACTTCACTCTCGCTTGCATAATAGAGTGTAGGCCAAAACTTTCTATCTCTGTACACATAGTTGTGGTCTGAAACTTCACTCTAGTTTGCACAATAGAGTGTAGGCCAAAACTTTCTATCTCTGTACACATAGTTGTGGTCTGAAACTTCACTCTAGTTTGCACTGTAGGATGTAGGCCAAAACTTTCTATCCCCTGAACAGGAAATTGTGGTCTGAAACTTCATTTTGGTTTGCACATAGTTACACAGGCCATAACCGTGTAGGCGGCAGTAACTAATTTTGGTTCAAAACTTGATCCAAGTTTCTTAGCATTTTTTCATGACAAAACCTTTTAATAATTTAAATTACAAATTTTGGCAATTTGTAAATAAACATCATATTTCCAAGTTTAGGTTAGCAAAGATTACGTGTCTGTACATCTTATGTTAAAAAATTGGCAGCATTCAACTAAAAGGAGATTTTGTATGGGATCAAGAAAACTTCAAGTGGGCTTTTCTCCAAAATGGCTGTTTTAGAGATAGACAGTTCTGGCTCTGAGGTATCGTATTAGAGCTGAAAGCAGGAGTGGTAAGGGGTTGGATTGGGTGAAGACCTAACACCCACCATTAGCAGATTCTGTAGCACTCTCCGAGGGAGAACAAAAAAGGGAGGGAAAGTGATGGACGAGTAGTTGCCTCCCTTGTCTCCGGGTGGTGCGTGGGTGGTGCCCTCTCCCTCAACTTCCTGTGTCAATAACCTTTCAACTTGTGTTGGGGGTCATAGCCGATGCCTTGTTATATATATAGTCCTTGTTGGGGTCAAGGAATCTGAAGTGGCTAAACCGACTACGCTAATGAGCTAAGGTTATTAGGCTCTACTACTACAACTACTACTACACAGTCTATGCTTGAGTGCAATGTAAATGGATAGAAATGGCTCCGCGTTTGTGTGTGTGTGTGTGTGTCAGTGTGTGTGTGTGTCACGGTGTGTGTGTATGTGTGTGTCAGTGTGTGTGTGTGTGTGTGTCAGTCACTGTGTGTGTGTGTGTGTGTGTGTGTGTGTGTGTGTGTGTGTGTGTGTGTGTGTGTGTGTGAGAGAGAGAGAGAGAGAGAGAGAGAGAGAGAGAGAGAGAGAGAGAGAGAACTTGAAAACTTGAAAACTTAAACTTTATTTTCCAAGGATATAGATTTTAGGCAACGCCTATTCTTCCAATCTGTCCAAGAGAGAGAGAGAGAGAGAGAGAGAGAGAGAGAGAGAGAGAGAGAGAGAGAGAGAGAGAGAGAGAGAGAGAGAGAGAGAGAGCGTTTGTGCAATAGTTTTGAGTATGCATTTTACGTAAAAGAAAGAAGGAACAAACATAAGCGGACGCGTTTCTGCGCGAAACATCCGCGTATTATGTGTACGTAGAGTGCGGTGTAGAGTGGCACAGTGGTAACGCGTTCGCCTCGTGTCAAGTAAACCCGAGTTCGAACCCGGGTACAGAGGATTGTTTCCTCTCACTTTGCACTAGGCTTTACGGTCTGAACGTGGAGTCTATCGGAGGAGACGATAAACCGAGGTCCCGTGTGCCCATGCACTCATCACACGTTAATCCCAGTGGCAACGAAAATGTTGTCATTTGGTCAAAATTTACCCACCCACCATTTCCTTCCTCATCAGTCACACAAAAATTGCATGCCAAAAAAAAAAGAAGAGTGGCGCGCTTCTGGCTGCGACGCGCTCTCCAAGTGGGACTGAGCAACCCGAATTTCACAGAGACGCCTTTGTGACTATAAAGTACGTAATACCTAATAATAATACTTGCGCTTATCCACTATACCCCAACTCTCCGAATAGAACTGCTCCTTGGCGCGCTGCTCACACAAAAGGGTAAATAATGTAAATGGACAAATATTACCCTTTTGCCGCCAACCATTTTTTTGTTGTGACATATATAGCATTAGGCCTGGTAGAGAAAAAAAAGTCTGCAATATTGCGAATTCCTCTGTGACATATATAGCATTAGGCCTATCCTTACCTTCCCCCCAAAAAATAAAAATAGGGTCTTTGGATAACAGGTCCTGATTTGATGCCTTTTAGTGACATGGGTATTAAACCATTATGGTGCTAAAATGCGACATTGGCGGTGAAAGGGTTAACTCAAAGGGCATCCATGCCTTCACCTGGGGATTGATCTGCAAACATAAATCACAGATGGCAATACAATTATAGCCCATTAAAGACCCCGCACGTCACGTGTCAATGCCACGGTTTGTACGTGTTTTCCTTCTTAAAGCTAGTAAGGAATCTTAAGAAATAAGAGGGAATGTGACACGTGACGTGCGGGGTCTTTAAAGACCCACTGACCCACCACCCTTGGGTGTTTTTTTCTGGGTAGCTGTGACCCACATACAAATGCCCCCAACTTCAAATTGAGGCTACTCTTTAAAATGATGTTTCGTTTTCAATTTGGGGGCATTTGTATGGGAGTCAGACTTGGTCAAAGCAGCTATAAGAGGGAAAACACGTGAAACCCGTGATTTTGACACGTGACCTGGTGGGTCTTTAAGACTGATCAGTGTCTCCAATAAAGGCAGGCATGGAGTAGGTAGAAACTGTCACCCCACCCATCCACCCATCCACACACACAGAATCGCGCGCACACGCACACGCACGCACGCACACGCACACACACACACACACACACACACACACACACACACACACACACACACACACACACACATATATATATCGTCCTGAGTTTAACCGCTTTTCACACACACACACACACACCCCACCACCCCACCACCCTCCATGCCACAGCAGTGCCGTTTAGTTCCTTCACGCAAAAACCTCAGACCTGTTATCCAAGACATGACAAGATAGACAAAACAGAGGCATCACGATCAACGACGAAACGGAACGGTACTTAGGAAGGCTACAATCACCTAACCTAATCAAAGGACGAATCGGGAAAAGGACGAAACTAGACGTCACCGATTTTTGTGTGTGGAGAGGAACAACCTCAAACGCCCTCTTGAACGAATTGTTCTACACACAGATAGTAATTGGTTTTCATTCACTGTTCGGATCGAGCGGTCGTTCACCTTTGAACAATATAAAGAAGATCTGAAAAACAAGGGCCACAATTAGAGCAGAGGTGGTTAGGGGTTTCGGAGGGGGGGGGGGGGTACAGGAGTTTCGGACCCCCCTCTTTAAAAAGGTGCGTGCGTGTGTGTTTGTGTCCCCACATTTATAGTTCACAATGTTCCATAATTATGTACCCTTCGTGTCAAGAGGACGTCACATTTCAAATGTCGTTCGTTTTGTCAAGTACCCCCCTACCACCCCTCATTGACTACTTGATCCGCCCCTGTTCAGCATGCCTGTATAGCGGCACGGAAGGGGGGTGCTTGATCCGCCCCTGTTCAGCATGCCTGTATAACGGCACGGAAGGGGGTACTTGATCCGTCCCTGTTCAGCATGCCTGTATAACGGCACGGAAGGGGGTACTTGATCCGCCCGTGTTCACCATGCCTGTATAACGGCACGGAAGGGGGTACTTGATCCGCCCGTGTTCACCATGCATGTATAACGGCACGGAAGGGGGTACTTGATCCGCCCCTGTTCAGCATGCCTGTATAACGGCACGGAAGGGGGTACTTGATCCGCCCGTGTTCACCATGCATGTATAACGGCACGGAAGGGGGTACTTGATCCGCCCCTGTTCAGCATGCCTGTATAACGGCACGGAAGGGGGTACTTGATCCGCCCCTGTTCAGCATGCCTGTATAACGGCACGGAAGGGGGTACTTGATCCGCCCCTGTTCACCATGCATGTATAACGGCACGGAAGGGGGTACTTGATCCGCCCCTGTTCAGCATGCCTGTATAACGGCACGGAAGGGGGTACTTGATCCGCCCCTGTTCAGCATGCCTGTATAACGGCACGGAAGGGGGTACTTGATCCGCCCGTGTTCACCATGCATGTATAACGGCACGGAAGGGGGTACTTGATCCGCCCCTGTTCAGCATGCCTGTATAACGGCACGGAAGGGGGTACTTGATCCGCCCCTGTTCAGCATGCCTGTATAACGGCACGGAAGGGGGTACTTGATCCGCCCGTGTTCAGCATGCATGTATAACGGCACGGAAGGGGGTACTTGATCCGCCCCTGTTCAGCATGCCTGTATAACGGCACGGAAGGGGGTACTTGATCCGCCCCTGTTCAGCATGCCTGTATAACGGCACGGAAGGGGGTACTTGATCCGCCCCTGTTCAGCATGCCTGTATAACGGCACGGAAGGGGGTACTTGATCCGCCCCTGTTCACCATGCATGTATAACGGCACGGAAGGGGGTACTTGATCCGCCCCTGTTCAGCATGCCTGTATAACGGCACGGAAGGGGGTACTTGATCCGCCCGTGTTCACCATGCCTGTCTAACGGCACGGAAGGGGGTACTTGATCCGCCCCTGTTCACCATGCCTGTATAACGGCACGGAAGGGGGTACTTGATCCGCCCCTGTTCAGCATGCCTGTATAACGGCACGGAAGGGGGTACTTGATCCGCCCCTGTTCACCATGCATGTATAACGGCACGGAAGGGGGTAGTTGATCCGCCCCTGTTCAGCATGCCTGTATAACGGCACGGAAGGGGGTACTTGATCCGCCCCTGTTCAGCATGCCTGTATAACGGCACGGAAGGGGGTACTTGATCCGCCCCTGTTCAGCATGCCTGTATAACGGCACGGAAGGGGGTACTTGATCCGCCCCTGTTCAGCATGCCTGTATAACGGCACGGAAGGGGGTACTTGATCCGCCCCTGTTCAGCATGCCTGTATAACGGCACGGAAGGGGGTACTTGATCCGCCCGTGTTCACCATGCATGTATAACGGCACGGAAGGGGGTAGTTGATCCGCCCCTGTTCAACATGCCTGTATAACGGCACGGAAGGGGGTACTTGATCCGCCCCTGTTCAGCATGCCTGTATAACGGCACGGAAGGGGGTACTTGATCCGCCCCTGTTCAGCATGCCTGTATAACGGCACGGAAGGGGGTACTTGATCCGCCCCTGTTCACCATGCATGTATAACGGCACGGAAGGGGGTACTTGATCCGCCCCTGTTCACCATGCATGTATAACGGCACGGAAGGGGGTACTTGATCCGCCCCTGTTCAGCATGCCTGTATAACGGCACGGAAGGGGGTACTTGATCCGCCCCTGTTCAGCATGCCTGTATAACGGCACGGAAGGGGGTACTTGATCCGCCCGTGTTCACCATGCCTGTATAACGGCACGGAAGGGGGTACTTGATCCGCCCCTGTTCACCATGCCTGTATAACGGCACGGAAGGGGGTACTTGATCCGCCCCTGTTCACCATGCATGTATAACGGCACGGAAGGGGGTACTTGATCCGCCCCTGTTCAGCATGCCTGTATAACGGCACGGAAGGGGGTACTTGATCCGCCCGTGTTCACCATGCCTGTATAACGGCACGGAAGGGGGTACTTGATCCGCCCCTGTTCACCATGCCTGTATAACGGCACGGAAGGGGGTACTTGATCCGCCCCTGTTCACCATGCCTGTATAACGGCACGGAAGGGGGTACTTGATCCGCCCCTGTTCAGCATGCATGTATAACGGCACGGAAGGGGGTACTTGATCCGCCCCTGTTCAGCATGCCTGTATAACGGCACGGAAGGGGGTACTTGATCCGCCCCTGTTCAGCATGCCTGTATAACGGCACGGAAGGGGGTACTTGATCCGCCCCTGTTCAGCATGCCTGTATAACGGCACGGAAGGGGGTACTTGATCCGCCCCTGTTCAGCATGCCTGTATAACGGCACGGAAGGGGGTACTTGATCCGTCCCTGTTCAGCATGCCTGTATAACGGCACGGAAGGGGGTACTTGATCCGCCCCTGTTCAGCATGCCTGTATAACGGCACGGAAGGGGGTACTTGATCCGCCCCTGTTCAGCATGCCTGTATAACGGCACGGAAGGGGGTACTTGATCCGTCCCTGTTCAGCATGCCTGTATAACGGCACGGAAGGGGGTACTTGATCCGCCCCTGTTCACCATGCCTGTATAACGGCACGGAAGGGGGTACTTGATCCGCCCGTGTTCACCATGCCTGTCTAACGGCACGGAAGGGGGTACTTGATCCGCCCGTGTTCACCATGCCTGTCTAACGGCACGGAAGGGGGTACTTGAGCCGCCCGTGTTCACCATGCCTGTCTAACGGCACGGAAGGGGGTACTTGAGCCGCCCGTGTTCACCATGCCTGTATAACGGCACGGAAGGGGGTACTTGAGCCGCCCGTGTTCACCATGCCTGTATAACGGCACGGAAGGGGGTACTTGATCCGCCCGTGTTCACCATGCCTGTATAACGGCACGGAAGGGGGTACTTGAGCCGCCCGTGTTCACCATGCCTGTGTAACGGCACGGAAGGGGGTACTTGAGCCGCCCGTGTTCACCATGCCTGTATAACGGCACGGAAGGGGGTACTTGAGCCGCCCGTGTTCACCATGCCTGTATAACGGCACGGAAGGGGGTACTTGAGCCGCCCGTGTTCACCATGCCTGTGTAACGGCACGGAAGGGGGTACTTGAGCCGCCCGTGTTCACCATGCCTGTGTAACGGCACGGAAGGGGGTACTTGAGCCGCCCGTGTTCACCATGCCTGTGTAACGGCACGGAAGGGGGTACTTGAGCCGCCCGTGTTCACCATGCCTGTGTAACGCATGGAAGGGGGTACTTGAGCCGCCCGTGTTCACCATGCCTGTATAACGGCACGGAAGGGGGTACTTGATCCGCCCCTGCAACGTGTTCAAAAACTGCAAAGCAGTGCAGCACGTCTCACTCTCAAGATTCCACGTTCTGATCATATAACACGTCATCTTCGTAACTTGCACCGGCTTCCAGTAGAGGCTAGAATCAAGTATAAAATAGCTTGCCTTTGTTTCGGTGCTGTTCACTCCTCTGGTCCCGTTTATCTCTCCGAACTACTAACTGTCTACACATCTGCTCGCTCCCTACGTTCTTCCTCTGACTGCTGCACACTCAAGGTTCCTTGGATCCACACGAAATCGTTTGGTGAACGATCCTTCTATTATTTAGCACCTCACTTATGGAATTCCCTCCCACAACATGTCCGCTCATCTGACTCTATCTCCGCCTTTCGCTCTGCCCTTAAAACTCACTTGTTTCGGACATATTATGATTGATTAGTGTTTGTGTGTGTGTGTGTGTGTGTGAGGGGGGGTGGGGTCCGTTTTATCGCAGAAATCTTGTAAAACTGAAAAATGTATTTACAATTATTTTTTAATTCGTATTTTGTATGTAGAATGTCTAAGAATGTCTACGTTTTGTAAGCTTTAAATGCTTGTAAATGAGGTAGAAGGGTATTTTTGTTTTTGCACAATTTGTCTATTATAATTAGTCATGTAATTGGTATGTCGATGGCAGTATGATTTTATTTCATGTTGCAGTATGTGGTCTCTATGTTTCTTTTTAATATGTTCATATTGTAACTATTTTACTCTTGTATAATTAATTGTGTGTGAGTGTGTGTGCGCGCATGTATGTGTGTGTGATTGTGCGTTGCTCCCAATATAAAAGGCTTGCATTCTGAACACACACACACACACACACAGAACCCCGAAAATGAATGCACACGCTTGCGCATACATCGCGTGTCCGTGCGTCACACATGGACATAATCGATACAAGCTTATTATTAGTAGTATATGAGAAAACACAAGTCGGGTGACTAAGCCAGCAGGCCTCCAGTATATAGATCCATATGGATGGTCAAATAGAGGACCCCAGATGTCACCCTTTGTTGTCTTCTTCTGAATCATCGAGTTTCATATACAACGTGCAGAGAGAGAGAGAGAGAGAGAGAGAGAGAGAGAGAGAGAGAGAGAGAGAGAGAGAGAGAGAGAGAGAGAGAGAGAGAGAGAGAGAGAGAGAGAGAGAGAGAGAGAGAGAGAGAGAGAGAGAGAGAGAGAGAGAGAGAGAGAGAGAGAGAGAGAGAGAGAGAGAAATGTTATTTATTCAGGGTAGCAAGCAAATAAACAAATAAAATTAAGAAAAAAAGAAGTAAACTAAGAGAAGAAAGAAGCAAACTAAGAGAGAGAGAGAGAGAGAGAGAGAGAGAGAGAGAGAGAGAGAGAGAGAGAGAGAGAGAGAGAGAGAGAGAGAGAGAGAGAGAGAGAGAGAGAGAGAGAGAACGAAATGTTATTTATTCAGGGTAGCAAGCAAATAAACAAATAAAATTAAGAAAAAAAGAAGTAAACTAAGAGAAGAAAGAAGCAAACTAAGAGAGAGAGAGAGAGAGAGAGAGAGAGAGAGAGAGAGAGAGAGAGAGAGAGAGAGAGAGAGAGAGAGAGAGAGAGAGAGAGAGAGAGAGAGAGAGAGAGAGAGCACGAAATGTTATTTTTCAGGGTAGCAAGCAAATAAACAAATAAAATTAAGAAAAAAAGAAGTAAACTAAGAGAAGAAAGAAGCAAACTAAGAGAGAGAGAGAGAGAGAGTTGCTAGGCCTGAGTCTTCTATGCAATGAGCATTAATCATGTATGTGCAAATAGCACAGATTTCTACGAGGATATCATTCTGTCTGTCCACCTTGTTAGAACTTGAAAACGTTCGGTTTAAGAAAGAACGTATTAAAACAACAACAACAACAACATAAACTTCAGTAGTAGATAATATAAGATTACAACAAGAAAACCGTAAGCATGGCGGAACCAAAAAGCCTGAATATACAGCTCGCGGTTGACTGAAGCCATTTTTGTTTTTTACTCCCACGCTTTCACCTACACTACAGCTGGGGATCATTGTGAACTCACTCACTGCCTACAACAACACTAACACTTCCCACCTCTCCACCTTCCAGGTGGGAAGTGAGAAAGTTGGCTTCATTCTTTGGAAGTTTTGCATTTGGTATTTTGGTATTTGGTATATTCTAGCTACAGAGACTTATCTCTGTGAAATTCGGGCTGCTGTCCCCCGGAGAGCGCGTCGCTGCAAGTGCAGCGCCTACCCAAAATGTGTTTTTTTGGGGGGTGGGCACAGGGTGAAGAGGGGGTGTGGGCACACTTGGAAAACCTAGCTATCAATTTGGCCATACCAGGCAGCGGGATTTCTCCCTGCTCTTACCGACTTTCAACTGCCGTGGGATTTTTACGCGCGTAAAGCGCACGGGTCAGACTAGCTTTAAGTTCCCATCCGAAGGACTCGACGTTCAGTTCGATTTTCCTGTCGAACTAGAAAGAAAGGGCGAGGCCGGGATTCGAACCCGGGTTACTCACGCTGCAGTCACGCATTACATTTGGCAGGCGAACGTCTTAACCACTCTGCCAGCTTTCCGTTCTCCCTGTAGGCTGCGAAGTTATCACTCTTTGTAGCTTTTTGATGGTACTCAACTTATTCGATCGACCAAAGTTACACGGCACTGACTGCCAGACAAAGTACAAGGAATAACAGCAAAAACAACCTCAACGAGAACTTTTGATAACATGCCTCAAGACCTATGCACACATTTATAATACACGTTATGCTAGGAGTTCATTAACCCTTTCACCGCCAGCTATTTTTGCAGCAAAACAAAAATCCATTAAACTTACTTGGGTAGAGGAACAAATATGTCTGTAATATTCGGGATTCCTCCGACAGTGACATATTTAAAGCAAGGCCTGTCCCCACCTCCCAAAAATGAAGACAACAGGGTCTTTGGATAACAGACCCTGATTTGATGCCTTTTAGTGACCATTAAATCATTGTGGTGCAAAAATGCGACGTTGGCGGTGAAAGGGTTAACGCATATTTTGACAGTACAATTTTCGAAGGAGGCATGCCAGACCTGCCTATGGCATCTAACGCTTATTCTATGGGCGTGCCCTCACACTGTGATTGTGAGCTACTATTATATCTGACTGTGTTTCTGAAAAACGCCCACGGGAAAGACGCCCATCGTTTGCACGCCTATAATTGTAGGGATGGCATTGAACATCCCTGATCAACGGACAACCTTAAGGAAACGCAAATGAACGAATAAGTTCTAGAGAAACCTCCAGGGTAACGCAAAGAACGATAACCCTAGAGAGACTCCAGGGTAACGCAAAGAACGATAACCCTAGAGAGACTCCAGGGTAACGCAAAGAACGATAACCCTAGAGAGACTCCAGGGTAACGCAAAGAACGATAACCCTAGAGAGACTCCAGGGTAACGCAAAGAACGATAACCCTAGAGAGACTCCAGGGTAACGCAAAGAACGATAACCCTAGAGAGACTCCAGGGTAACGCAAAGAACGATAACCCTAGAGAGACTATAACGCAAAGAAACACAAAAACAATAACGTCTGGAGAACAAATTGGAGTCGATATTAGGGGTGGTGTATTAGGTATTAGGTACTTTATAGTCACAGAGGCGTCTCTGTGAAATTCGGGTTGCTCCCACCTGGAGAGTGCGTCGCAGCCAGAGGCGCGCCACCCAAATGTATAGAATTTTTGCATGCGATTTTTGTGTCACTGGTGAGGAAGGAAAGGGGGGGGGGGGGGGGGGGGGGGGGGGGGGGAGGTTGGGGGTACATTTTGACCAAATGACAACTTTTTCGTTGCCACTGGGTTTAACGTGTGCTAAGTGCATGGGCACACGGGACCTCGGTTTATTGTCTGATCCAAAAGACTCCACGTTCAGACCGTAAGGCCTAGTGCAAAATGAAAGGAAAAGTCCCCTGTACCCAGGTTCGAACTCGGATTTACAGAGGGAAGCGCAAAGAACAATAACTCTGGAGTTCTCGTCCCGCCCCATACGCCTAAACCTGGACAGTGTTAACCTATTGACGATGGACCGGCAGACCTATATTTCAATACGATGTTGCAATACATTTTTAGTATAAGGCATCCCCTCCAAGAGCAGTCTGTTAAACTGTGTAGCTGAGAGCTGTAGGGATTCATTTCATTCGGATGTATTTCGGTTCAACTGATTCCAGTGGTTGAGATAAAGCTTTGAAAACGTTGTGGACGGAATTTGGTGGATTTTCTATCTAGGGCAGTTGGAAACGCCATGTTGGAAAATAATAATCCACTGACCGTTGGAAGATCATTGGGCTCGTGCGTTCCCTGCGGTCAGTCGACTTCACTTCAGTGTTGTGTAATTATGGTAAAGGAATTAATGACCATGACGTGTGATATGGCATTCATGTCCACGTCTACACACACCCCTATCTCCTCCCCCTCCACTCCCCACCCCACCCCCACCCCAGTTATTACAGTTCAAGGCAAAGAGATGATGGTCTTTCAGAGTCCACTAACTAAAACTGTCCCTTTATCTTCAAGTGACTTCTGTAACTCCCAAAAGACATACTTGATTAACCCCTTGACTGCCAGAGAAAATTACAGACAGTTTAATAGTTTCGTATATTTATAATCGACTAGATCTGGCTGAATGATTGTTTAACCATCTGTTTCAAAGACTCAATATCTAATCGGATTATTTGTTGTTTATCTTTCTCGTTAATTTACCTATTTGTTTATATCTGTTTATTTATTTACTTACTAATTGATTTATTTTTGCTAACGGTAAAGGTAAAGATGTGCCACCCCCCCTGCATTTCTCGGTTAATTGTATTTTTCCGTTTTTGCCTTTCTTACCATACATAAAGCTGTATTTTAGGAACATGTTTAGCTAATAACCTTTTTGGAATACTAACCCTATACTAACCCTGCAGTACACCGCGATTTGTCACAGTTGTGGTTCGTTGCGTGTTTCCGTCTTATAGGGTGGGGGTTAGGGTTAGGGTTAGGGATAGGGTTAGTATTCCCTTGACCTTTATGTGTTATTTTCTAGTTTTTGATGCGAATGCTATGTGTCATTATAACTCCCTCCCCAAGCCTCCCTATGATACGGGCAGAAGGCCTATTCATTAAAATTGTTTGAATTGAATCTCTCTCTCTCTCAGTCGTCACGACACCATGACAAGAGACAGACAGACAGACAAGTGCTGACAAATGTGCATCACTGGACCCACACCACACTACACCACACTACATGGCAGCCTAACCAGCCCCTGCGGCCATCGAAATTTTCCGTTTCCCTCTCCATCCTTTTGTTCACAACCCTCTAATCTCCCCTCCCATCATCTCCTTCCCCCTCATCCCAACTCTCGATCCCCCCCCCCCCCCCCCCCCCCCCCCCCCCGCCTGCCTTCGAAGAGCCCCCCTCGCCTTGCCCCCCCCCCCCCCCCCCCCTTCCTCACTTTGTTTCCATCCTCACTGTCCTGTCAAGTATCTTTGACCTCACATGTCTCTTCTCTTGTTTCCTTTGTCACCTTTTTGGCTGAACACCCCCCCCCTCCCCCAATGTTCCAGCCCCTTCCCCGTCCCCCCTCCCTCATCCTTGCTACTCTTCAACTCCTCTATTTGATCTTGCCATTGCCCGCCCCCACCCCCTCTCCCCAACCCCAGCCCCCCCCCGCGGGGATACTCGGGAGTCGTTCGTACAGGTAGTTCCCCCACCTTCTGGAAGTTCTGTGCTTGTAGCTTCCTCTAATCCGGCACTCTCTTTGACTCTGCCTTTTCCCTTTGCTTACAGTCATCCACTACCAGTTTCTGCCTTACCGGCTCATTCTCCATTTTGCAACACGTCTATCTTAAGATTTTAAAAACAAAATCAATCATGTATTGTGTGGACTGTTGTCTTATACATTTCCTTTTCATTGTATTGTGTAGACTGTTGTCTTATACATTTCCTTTTCATTGTATTGTGTAGACTGTTGTCTTATACATTTCCTTTTCATTGTATTTGTGTAGACTGTTGTCTTATACATTTCCTTTTCATTGTATTTTGTAGACTGTTGTCTCATACATTTCCTTTTCATTGTATTTGTGTAGACTGTTGTCTATACATTTCCTTTTCATTGTATTTGTGTAGACTGTTGTCTTATACATTTCCTTTTCATTGTATTTGTGTAGACTGTTGTCTTATACATAAATTCCTTTTCATTGTATTGTGTAGACTGTTGTCTTATACATTTCCTTTTCATTGTATTTGTGTAGACTGTTGTCTTATACATTTCCTTTTCATTGTATTGTGTAGACTGTTGTCTTATACATTTCCTTTTCATTGTATTTGTGTGGACTGTTGTCTTATACATTTCCTTTTCATTGTATTTGTGTAGACTGTTGTCTTATACATTTCCTTTTCATTGTATTGTGTAGACTGTTGTCTTATACATTTCCTTTTCATTGCATTTTTTTGGGCCGGAGAATAAAAAGCCAGTTGTGTTTATTCCGTTTTTCCCTCATTAAAAACCAATAATAATAATAATAATGGTTATTTGTAGAGCGCTTAACTCCCTTTGCAGGGAGCTCAAAGCGCTGAACAAAGGCCTAAACACTAACATACAGATAAACATACACATTAAAGACAAGCCAATAACGCTCGTTCATATTGTCCGTTCCTGCCTGTGTTCTAGAAACGCTTTACAAAGATTTTTTTTATCCAGTATCCAGTAGAATACGGACATGCTGGTACTAACTATTTCTTAATTAGGCCCATAACGGCAGCATGACGCATATGCGCTCATATGACAGGAGACAGTCTGAGCTATCGACAAAGAAGAAGATCTTGGCATTTCTTTTCCCTCAATTCCCAACTTGAGTTCATCTCGTTTCAGTTCTTCTTTCTTGATTGTCTAAACACAAAATCAAGTTTTCTTTGCGTAGTTAGATTCAGTTTAAAGATACACTGACGCACCACGATTAAGTCCCTTGGTTTTTTTCTGGGTAGCTGTGACCCACATACAAATGTCCCCAACTTCAAATTGAGGCTGCTCTTTAAAAGGATGTTTCGTTTTCAAATTGGGGACATTTGCATGGGAGTCAACCCTGGACAAAACAAGATTTCTTACCAGCAAGAAGAGGGAAAACACGTGAAACCCGTGATTTTGACACGTGATCTGGTGGGTCTTTAAGCACAATTCAATTCTCAGTCGTTGAGTTTGAAGTGTGTGTGTGTGTGTGTGCGTGCGTGCGTGCGTTTGTGCGTTTGTGCGTGCGTGCATTATTAATTCAGCTTGAAATATTTTCCATATCTCTCTTGTCTTTGAAGAAAATCATAAGCTAATGAATCATAGTCAAACCTGATTAATTAACTTACAAACCGTATTTCTCTGTGTCTCCCCCCCCCCCCCCCCCCCCCCCCCCCTCACCCCCCCCCCCTCGCCCTCAATCACTGCCTCCCCTACACCACACTACACATATCGTCCTTCTCTCAGTAATTAATTCATCAAAAAGAGTCATTAGCTGGTAAGTCTAGTAAGAATACTAAACATCTGATGGATTCATTTCGCCGCTGAGTCACTTTTCAATTTAGAGAGTGCCTTTCTTGTTCCTTTGTGTTTTAGGGCCAGTACGACATTCTCTTTGATTTTCTGATGAATGTGTAGTATTTGTTTTCTGCTCTGTATTCGGATTCGGTTGCTGGTCTGTGTGTATGTATCTCTTTGATTTTCTGATTAACACATCTCGTTGATCTGTGTTTCGGTGTAAATGCACACACACACACACACACACACACACACACACACACACACGCACGCACGCACGCACGCACGCACGCGCACGCGCACGCACACGCGCACGCGCACGCACACACACACAAACGTATGCACACGCAAGCGCGCAATAAACAACGTGCTCGCGAACACATGCACGCAAGTATGCACACAGACTGATTTTTCTGACTGCCTGTCTGTCTCTGCTGAAACATGTCTTCCTTTCTCTCGTTGCTTGCAAGTTTATCTCGTTTTCATTCTGTCTCTCAATTTGCTTTCTTATTGTTGGATCGCTCATTTCTATAATAGTTTTCCCCACTCTCTTAATGTGCTTACTATTCTCCCCCCCCCCCCCCCCCACCACCACCACCACCACCACCAAACAACAACAACATACAGTATTTATACGGCGCTGAATCTTGATAGAAATCAAATCAAAGCGAACACACACGTTAGCATTCAATAACGCA
>CM065691.1:53470857-53485857 GCA_017654935.2 Phymorhynchus buccinoides
TAAAATATCTAAAAATGGTTTCATCCGTAATTTGCACGGAATGACTTTGATATTTTTGGGGAAGTTGTTTTTAACCAGTGAATATACTTGACACAAAAGCAGACACACACACACACACACACACACACACAGACACACATTGCACACAGAAACCACATACAAAGACACACAGACACACACAGACCACATACATTTACAATTAATGGTTATATTACGATCATTACTGGAAAAATATCGTGGCACGATTATTTCTGTGGAAAACAAATTACTGTTGAAATTGATGAACTTTGTTTAAAAATGAACGCTGTCGTTATTTCTTTGTTTGTTTTAAATTTGATTTCGATGTGTCGTTATTGTTACCTAATTGCTAATGAGAGGGGAGATTAAGTCGTTTAAAATTAATGTTGTTATTGCATACCCGCTTTCCATCCACCAGTAAAGTTTAAGTTTTACGTCCTCTCGGTTGCAAAGAACCATATGGGACATAATTCCATCCACCCTTCTCCATCCCCAGTTATACTCCATCCCCACCCCCCCTTTCCATCAACACTTTTTCTTCTTTGTCATTCCTTTTTATTTTTATTTAACTTTTTTTTTCCAACACATTTTATAAGGACAAAAAGCACACATAAAAAAGCAAAAAAAGCAAAAAAGACCCCCAAAAGACCAAAAAAAGACAAGAACTGACCAAATCAAATATTAAGAAAAAGAAATAAGCAGACCAACAATCAAAACAGGAATGCATAATCGAGCATGAATACACATATGCTAGTATAGAATAAACTGAGCATTGAAACCAATAATAAATAGATAACGGTATTATCAATAGCGGTGGTGATATGAAGAGGCAGTGCCTTAGATGCATATTGTGTTCAAACAAGATGCATGCATGGGTCGCATTACATTATGCATCGACACAAATTCAACAGCCAAAAACAATCACTCATTTTCGTAGGGCCTCAATATTAGTACATGGGTATTTATGTCTGAGAATGACGACTGTACAGTGTGGGTTAATTCTCATCCAAGAACAAGGCTTTGTACGGCAACCACTCCAAAATAAATTTGTCATACATAAAGTTTTTTCTAGCAATATATTCCTGAATTTGATATCTATATTTCAGCTTTCTTAAAAACCCTAGTAACTCTGGGATGTGCTTGTCGAGTTTACATTTGTACAAGAACTGTTTGGCAAACAACACAATGAAATATACAGTTTTATCAATATGTAAGTTTTTGTCATAACCCAATATTACTAAAGGTGCTGTCATTTGCATATTGTGTGCATTTATACATTTGTCGTTCATTAAATCGGCTAGACTCTTCCAAAAACGTTGAACAACAGCACATTGCCAGAACATATGGATAATATTGTCTTTTGAAGTATTGCAGAAACTACAACGGTCATTTTCAGCCACTCCCATCTTTTTAGTCCCCGAGCCGAAGGTTCGGTCTATAACACAGTTGTCATGATTTGTTCTGTGCGCGCGTGTGCGCATGACCGCGCGCGCTCAAATCACGGGTCCGAACCCCAGGCTATATATAAAAAAACTGTTCAGGCTACGTGCTGTTTTCATGGGTTTTTATGTAGTTATGTGCTGTTTTTTAGTTTTTATGTATGTGTACAGCCGACACATTCCGATTTCGGAGTAGCTCGGCGATGCTGCGAGGGGACTTTGCAGCCGCTCAGCGTTGCACTTGTTTAATATTACATTTGTACCTATGCATCAGTGTATTATTTTCATTTGAAACCACTTCATCCCAACATCTGACACTTTATGAAGATAAAGAAAACACTTTTCCCAGTCCATATCAACATTCAATGTATCATTCTATTTTGTGCAGCACCTTGGCTGTGTTTCTTCCTTGTCATTCCCCTCACGCACTTTCATTCTTCATCTACTTTCACATCTCTCTCTCTCTCTCTCTCTCTCTCTCTCTCTCTCTCTCTCTCTCTCTCTCTCTCTCTCTCTCTCTCTCTCTCTCTCTCTCTCTCTCTCTCTCTCTCTCTCTCTAACAGAGGTCGCCTATCTCTATCAGAGGTCGCATATATCTCTCTCTCTCTCTCTCTCTCTCTCTCTCTCTCTCTCTCTCTCTCTCTCTCTCTCTCTCTCTCTCTCTCTCTCTCTCTCTCTCTCTCTCTCTCTCTCTCTCGTGGATTCTCTTTAATGCTTTGGATTATTATCTTTAGTATTATTACATTTGCTTAGCCTCAGGGCTGAGCGTAACCCCCCCCCCCCCCCCCACTGTATGCTAATCTCGTAACCCTGGTTAAATAAATTTTCCTTCGTTCGTTCGTTCGTTCGCTCTCTCTCTCTCTCTCTCTCTCTCTCTCTCTCTCTCTCTCTCTCTCTCTCTCTCTCTCTCTCCTCTCTCTCTCTCTCTCTCTCTCTCTCTCTCTCCCTCTCTCTCTCTCTCTCTCTTCTCCTCTCTTCTCTCTCTCTCTCTCTCTCTCTCTCTCTCTCTCTCTCTCTCCTCTCCTCTCTCCCCTCTCTCCCCCCCTCTCTGTCTCTCTCTCTCTCTCCCTTCCTCTCTCTCTCTCTCTCTCTCTCTCTCCCTCTCCGTCTCTCTCCCTCCCTCTCTCTCTCTCTCTCTCTCTCTCTCTCTCTCTCTCTCTCTCTCTCTCTCCCCCCCCTCTCTCTCTCTCTCTCTCTCTCTCTCTCTCTCTCTCTCTCTCTCTCTCTCTCTCTCTCTCTCTCTCTCTCTCTCTCTCTCTCTCCCCCAACCCCCTTTAACAATTAACGTCTACGTAACCATACCCTCTTGACGTGAGAAAAGGTATATCATTTCCACCAGAATGCCTTTTAATACCGATGTCGCGTGAAATATCTCTCACGGGAAATTCCTCATTCGAATCGTTTGCTGTTTGGAAAGGATTCTCCCCTGAATACATCCAGAGGCGCCTTGTGGCGTGCAGAAAGAGCAGAGGATTCATCACTAAATATTTAGAAGTCAGTGATATTTCTCTGAAATTTATCATTTTTGTCTGCATGGGTGTTGATATAGTCTGACATTTTGGAAGGGGGAAAAGGCGAAAGCAGGTGCCATGGGTCTGTATATCGATTTATCGACAAAGATGCAGATTCACACCCTCACGCTCAATTTCTCGGTTCTTTCCGTGTAGATTGAGCACTTAAATCTCAATATTTAAAACAAAAAGGTAAAGGTAAAGATGCGCACCCCCCCCCCCCCTTCCTCCATTTCCTGGTTGTTTCCATTATTTTCAGTCTCGCCTTTCTTACTGAAGATTGAGTACTTCATCCTCTATCGTTTGCTATATTTAACACTAAGTTTCATTCATTTACATAATTAAACACATGCATTCAATAATAGTAGAAGATAAAGGCAAGACGAAAAAAACGCAATGAACCAGGACTGTGACAAATGCTCCGCGGCTGTTGTGTGTACTGCACTACATAGGGGTGGGGGTGGGGGGGTGGGGGGGGGGGGTCCTATTAGATAATGGCCTTTATCATGACTGCGATTAATTATTCAACAAAGATAATTAGCTGAAAAGGTTAATAAAATACAGCTTAATGTTTGGTAAGGAAGGCAAGTGTGAAAATGCGGGGAGAGCCGAGAATGGGGGGGGGGGGGGGGGGGGGGGGGTAGGGGGGGGGGGGGGGGGGGCACATCTTGACCGTTAACAAAAATAGTTATTGTTACGGTTGTGGAGTATTACGGTGACGGGGGACTTATTTCACGGGAGGACTTATTTCTCGTGACACTGGTTACTACCACCAAAATAAATTAGTGCCATGAACACCTTACTTTGCTATAAGAGAAGGTGATCCTTTCATCTCTCTGACGTATGAAGAGGTCGCATATCGTATTAGAATAAAATGCGAGCTGGTGAAATTTTCCATGAACATGCCCTAACCCCACTCCTCTAAAGCATACGCACACAGGCGTGTTTTTTTTGGTATGTTCTTTTTTGTTGTGTTCATACTCTCTCTGTGTCTGTCTCTGTCTCTGTCTGTCTGTCTGTTTCTCTCTCTCTCTCTCTCTCTCTCTCTCTCTCTCTCTCTCTCTCTCTCTCTCTCTCTCTCTCTCTCTCTCTCTCTCTCTCTCTCTCTCTCTCTCTCTCTCTCTCTCTCTCTCTCACGAAAGGTGTATGCTTAATTTTGTTGTATCCATTATTCAACTTGTTTTCTTTTTCTCTTTGAAGATGACCCCCCCCCCACCCCCCCACGAACATTGTTATTACCCTCCTTGTCATTAGACCCTTTTTGAGGTAATGACAATAAAAAATGTCTATCATGCCAAGTGTCCAGTGTCCCTCTCTCTCTCTCTCTCTCTCTCTCTCTCTCTCTCTCTCTCTCTCTCTCTCTCTCTCTCTCTCTCTCTCTCTCTCTCTCTCTTAACCAAATGACAAATTTTCGTTGCCACTGAAAACCGCAAGAAGTCGCACAAGAAAACCGCAAAGATAGCAAAAGGAGCAAAAAGCAATACTCCCCCACTCTACAACCCAATCTGTAAATGGGATTTTCTTATGTCTCTATCTTGATAAAGGGGCATTCGCCGAAATATCCAGATGTTTAGCTGTGTCTCTTGTGAATAAAATAACGTCCCTTTGCACTCGTTGTGTCGCTTGTTTGTTTTTTGCATTGACCTCATGTCACTCGTGTCGTCTTTTATTGAACCACCCACAGTGCCATCCCAAGCCAAAGAGTGTGTTCCACCAAAACAAATCTCAAAATGTTTTTCTAAATAAACAAATTTCTGGTTCAAAAAACCTTACGTTACGTCAAAACAAGTTCAGTTCCTTTGCAACTTACGCATTTTCGATGATTTTTGGCCATGAAAGAAGGTGATGCCTTCTTGGATTTCTTTAAAGTGCTTGTCAGCTAGTTTATCAAAAGACCACATGTCTTGGATCGTTGATTAGCATGTCGTGTGCGAGTAGTATTGATTGCCATAACCTGTAGGATAGAGTCTGTCTGTCTGTCTCTCTGTCTCTGTCTCTGTCTCTGTCTCTCTCTCTCTCTCTCTCTCTCTCTCTCTCTCTCTCTCTCTCTCTCTCTCTCTCTCTCTCTCTCTCTCTCTTCGCTTATAATGGAGTTCTTTCTGCTGACGATTTGTTGTCATTGTTGCTTTTTGTGTGTATGTTCGCTTATAAATGGAGTTCTTTGGTGATGATTTGACATTGTTGTTTTTTCTTTTGTAACCTCCTCCCCTCTGTGACATGGGCAGAAGGCCTGGATCAGTAAACTTTGTGAATTGTGTGAATTCTGTGAATTGTGAATATCTCTCTCTCTCTCTCTCTCTCTCTCTCTCTCTCTCTCTCTCTCTCTCTCTCTGTGCGCGTCAGTATGTGCATGTATGTACAATGCACGTGTGTATGTATGCATGCATATGTGTGAATGAATGTGCTTGTATTATGCATGTTTGTGTATGCACGAGAGCCGCGTGCGCGTGTATGCGTTTGATGTGCGTGCGTTCAAATGTATAAATGATGTATATATCAGAGCAATAAAATACTTATACCATGCATGTGTACATGAGTATGTTTACGCACACATACAAACATTTTAATATGCGTACCCGCCCGTAGAAAGCATGTGTAAATAGTGACAGTTGTAAGCATGGAAGTTCAGTTTAACGTCGCGTATCGGCTTTCGCCATGTACGACGGGCTGAACAAACCAACCAAGGTATAAACAAAAATTTATGTTCCTGAATCACTGTCTTAGCCAAAAGGCCGAGAAGCGATCAGAATTTTGAATTGAAACACAAACTCGATTTGTAAGCATGTTACCGAAGTACACTGATAAGCAACGAAAACTGTCCAACACCGGTAATTCAGACCCGTGTTTACCCCATCGACGTACTAGATGGTTTACCCCCTACACAAGTCTCATTAGACTGGATAGTTTTGGTGCAAAATCTGTAGTTGTCCTTTGCCGATCGTATCTACGATCGCAAAGGAGTATGTTTTCGTTCGTGTATGTTTCTTTTTTTTCCTTTCTTTTTCTTACAATCTTCACTGAAAATGAGTAGCAATCAAGAATTAAGGAGCATTATTTTCAATTTTGAAGGGTAGTAGAGGTCCAAATTGAGTAGAATACTACTCGAAAAGAGTAGAGTAAACAGGTGTGCAGTATCTATAGGCCTAGTACATGGAACATCATCATTATGAGTGTGCTTAGTGCACCTGGTGGTGTGTGGGTCTACATGGGCATGTTTGTGAGATGGTCGGATCAGAAGAATTGATTATGTTCATATAATGTTTGCACAACTTGGTATGAAAAAGCGCGCACACGTGAAGCATGTGTGTGTGTGTGTGTGTGTGTGTGTGTGAGGGGTTATGTGTGTGAGCGTATATACGGTATGGGGATCATGTCTACAGGTCCGCGTGCCTATAATTATGTCCGGTGTCTATATGTCCGCGTTGTAACCTGTGTATGTGTGTGTGTGTGTGTGTGTGCGTGTGTGCGTGCGTGTGCGTGTGTGTGTGTGTGTGTGTGTGTGTGTGTGTGTGTGTGTGAGAGAGAGAGAGAGAGAGAGAGAGAGAGAGAGAGAGAGAGAGAGAGAGAGAGAGAGAGAGAGAGAGAGAGAGAGAGAGAGAGTCGATCTACTAGAGAGAAAGAAAGAGAGTTCCTTTCTCTCACTCACACATACACTCTCTCTCTCTCTCTCTCTCTCTCTCTCTCTCTCTCTCTCTCTCTCTCTCTCTCTCTCTCTCTCTCTCTCTCTCTCTATCTATCTCCCTCTCTGACTTTTAGACAGTCAGCATTTTAAAGCCAACTGGAAAACATCCTCACTAACTTTCCTTTCAATAACTGGTTTTTTTCTTATCCCGCTTAGGCGGGATTGTTGATTGTTGACAAGGGATATTTTAAGATGCATCAATATCATTTATATATTAGCTGTAAAGGGTACGTGTATGATATGATCCTATATCTGTTGTCTCAGCATTTTGCTACATTGTCTCGAAATCGTCACGATATAGGCCTACAGATTATTAACTAACATTTCCAAGGGTACTTGAAAGTCGACGTCTGTCTAGTTTTTGTTTTTAACATTCCAACATCTCTCTCTCTCTCTCTCTCTCTCTCTTGTTCATTGTTGTTGTTCCCCCCCCCTCTCTCTCTCTCTCTTGTTCATTTTTGTTGTTCCCCCCCCCCCCTCTCTCTCTCTCTCTCTTGTTCATTGTTGTTGTTCATCTCTCTCTCTCTCTCTCTCTCTCTCTCTCTCTCTCTTGTTCATTGTTGTTGTTCGTCTCTCTCTCTCTCTCTCTCTCTCTCTCTCTCTCTCTCTCTCTCTCTCTCTCTCTCTCTCTCTCTCTCTCTCTCTCTCTCTCTCTCTCTCTCTCTCTCTCTTCTTAAATTTGTTTGTCTTTTATCCAAGGACAGATTGTAAGAATAGGCATCGCCTAAAATCTTTATCCTTGTCAAATAAAGTTTTCCAGTGTCCAGTGTCCAGTGTCTCTCTCTCTCTCTCTCTTGTTCATTGTTGTTGTTCATCTCTCTCTCTCTCTCTCTCTCTCTCTCTCTCTCTCTCTCTCTCTCTCTCTCTCTCTCTCTCTCTCTCTCTCTCTCTCTCTCCAGACTGACAGACAGTCATATGTACGCTGTATAAACGCACGCGCACGCACGGACACACACGTCTGTGCATAGCTACGAGTACTCTGTTGGAACTGATTACAACTGCACTACTACTTCTGTTTAAAGTGCTTTTAATGTTTTCTCTTTAAAGATCGAATTCAGCCTTTTACAATACCCCCCCCCCCCTCCCCCCACTATCTCTCTCTCTCTCTCTCTCTCTCTCTCCCCCCCCCCCCCCCCCCCCCCAAGTGTCTAGACAGACGAGCGCTAGGCCTCAAGCGACAGCCTAGGCCTACAATACAAAGCGAAACTGCCATGCTGTGTGAGCACGAGGGGCGAAACCATTTATTATGCTAATGAGGGGGGGGAGGAAGCAATGCTGATCGCTGATTGGTCAGTCGGTGAACTTTTCCCACACACTTTGACTCGGGCGCGTGCTTTCATTGGCTGAGCGGATCGAGCAGAAAATTTTCCCCAGTCGGAATTTTCCGATAGCTGCTTGAGGCAGTGCGCACCACACACACAGCGAGTTCGGTATTTTGTGCTAAAAATAGAACAGAGAGAGTCTTCCTTGAACAATATCTCGCAGTAAAGCGGGGTTCGCGCTCGCGCGCGAACGAAAAAGATAAATAACCCCACCCCCTCCAACCCCCGCATCTACCCTTATTCACTCTCCCCTCCCCCCCCCCCCCCTGCACATATCCCACCCCCCTCCATGACCTACGGAGTTCTCGAACCCTCCCCCCCCTCTCTCCTTCCACCCACCCACCATCTGAACTCCGTCCCCACCCCCACCTCCCCTTCTGCTGATCGGTCAAAATTCCTAGAACATGATTGTGATCTTTTTCTGACAATAACAAGTTGATCTGGTCGCGTTTAGAGTACGGATGTCTGAGAAGACAATAGGCCTATCTTTAACCAATCAAGCAAAACAAGCATACTTATTACGTGCAGACATTCCACAAGCTTTGTAATAATAACCATTTTTTTTTTTTTTTAAGAATCAAGGCCTATTTTTGAAAAATTGAACTGAACCACACATGATTATTAAAAAATACGAATTTCCTCTTGAAATCTATTTTTCTTTCCACTATGAGATGATTTTCTACATTAATTACAATTAGAACTCAGTTCACACAATGTGCAAGCAAGCATACTCGACTAAAACATAGACACACAAGCGTGCGCGCAGACAGACAGACAAACACACAGAGAGAGAGAGAGAGAGAGAGAGAGAGTAGGAGTGAGTGATGGAGTGCGAAATAGATATTGGAAAAATCTTGTTTTGCTTGTGTGTTGCCATTGGGGATTTAAATCAATCTCTCTCTCTCTCTCTCTCTCTCTCTCTCTCTCTCTCTCTCTCTCTCTCTCTCTCTCTCTCTCTCTCTCTCTCTCTCTCTCTCTCTCTCTCAGTAATACGTTCTACCATCTGTTCGGACCAAACAATCAAAAGCAAAAGCTGTAACGGTATTTCTTTCCTTCATTAAAATATAGAACAATCTTTGGGTTTATCACTTGTTTACAGTCCGAAAGGTTTTTTAAACATAGGTAAGAATGAAGCTAATCTGCCTATTAATGTTGGGATGCACCTGGATTGAAATGACTTTTAAATGTGCAGAAATGCGTTTAATTCAAATGAATGTTATATTGGTTCAGCATTCAAAGAGGTTTAACCGAGGCGTGGTTACCGCTACACCTATCTGTATTGCTAAAAAATATCGGGACTTTACTGGTGTTGCACTGCCTCCGGGCATTGCCTCCAGTATTGTTCCCACCATCTTTGTATTTACAAATGTCCCATATGTGTCTGTTCCAGACCGAGAGGACGTAAAACACAATTTTTCGTTCATCGGTTTAGCATTCGGCTTAGCATTTTTAGCCGATGAGGTTTAACCGAGGCGTGGTTACCGCTACACCTATCTATATTGTTAAAAACTCGGAGACTTTACTGGTGTTGCACTGCCTCCGGGCATTGCAGCCAGTATTGTTCCCACCATCTTTGTATTTACAAATGTCCCATATGTGTCTATGACCGAGAGGACGTAAAACATCATTTTCACCATCGGTTTAGCATTCGCTTTGAACGACACATTTAATATTGTGACAATATGGCGTTCAGTCAAAATAATGCTGTTGTCAATTAGTGTAACGATGTATAATAATTTATAGGAAGCGTATGTGTGCGGGGGAGATGGTGGAAGGGTGGGGAATGATGGAGGGTTTGGAAAGCTTTTCAGAATCAATACAAATGCAAACGGGGCAGATGTGTGGTAGAGGGACAGACCGGTCATACACGACAGTTCAATGCCCAGGGAGACATCCGGGCCCCGCATGATGCATGCAGAGTGTGTCATGCACGACCGTTACTTGGGCCCCACATGATGCATCCAAAGGAGTAGGGGACGGTATGTGTGACAGTAGGTCGCACATGTTGCATGCAGAGGAGGACTCTCTCTCTCTCTCTCTCTCTCTCTCTCTCTCTCTCTCTCTCTCTCTCTCTCTCTCTCTCTCTCGGCTCTCTCTCTCTAGTAGGCTATATGTCACAGATTCAACGTATCTCGGTTTGTGTTTCACGCAATTAACAGACGAAAAAAAGGCTTTGCTTTTGTAAATATGTATGCGAATTCTGAATTGAAATACATAGTAGGCATATTAACTAGTTTGTTTATACATAGACCATAATTAAATGAGCCAACTTAATGATGTCCTTGACATGAAATATGTAAGAAGTTAAATGTCATTATTTGATTTTGTGTACTGTATTCCTTTTGATTAGTTTAATTTCTGTGGATATTTGAATGACGTTTAATATAATTATTATAGTATTAATATACTAACCCTATCCCCTCCTCCTATAACAATGTATTGTGGCCCATGGCCGATGTACATTAAAATCGTTCTGAGTTCTGAGTTCTCTCTCTCTCTCTCTCTCTCTCTCTCTCTCTCTCTCTCTCTCTCTCTCTCTCTCTCTCTCTCTCCAGCAGCAATAATAGCCAGATGAAGGGCGTAATTTATTTCCTATTTTCTGTTGTTTGATTGTATTGTTGTTGAAGATGATAATGATCCTGTTGTTGTTAATTGCTGTTCCTGTTGTTGATGCGACACGTACACAGGGTAAATTAATGTTGCATGGTATTAATGCGATCGATTGGGATAATATGATGTGCCACCCCCCCCTACCTATCTCGGTTAATTGTATTTTTCCGTTATTGCCTTTCTTACCATACATAAAGCTGTATTTTAGGAACATTTTTAGCTAATAACCTTTTTGGAATACTAACCCTAACCCTAACCCTAGCCCTAACCCTAACCCTACCCCCCACCGTATAAGACGGAAAAACGCAACGAACCACAACTGTGACAAATCGCGGTGTACTGCAGTACATAGTGGGGGGTAGGGTTAGGAAAATACTTAGCGCTCGATAATTCTTTTTATGTCAAGGAAAAAATAACACAATTTAGATTTTGGTAAAGGTAAACTGATGTGCCCCCCCCCCCCCCCCCCCCCCCCCATACCCCCCCCCCCCCCCCCCCCCCCCCCCTGCATGTCTCGGTTAATTCTATTTTTCCGTTTTTGCCTTTCTTACCATACATAAAGCTGTATTTTACGAACATTTTTAGCTCATAACCTTTTTCGAATACTAACCCTATCCCTAACCCTAGCCCTAAACCTAACCCTACCCCCCACTATGTACTGCAGTACACCGCGATTTGTCACAGTTGTGGTTCGTTGCGTTTTTCCGTCTTATAGGGTGGGTTAAATTAAAAAAAACCACTTTGCCAACAACGAAATGTAATTGAGTAATCAGTGAAAACTAACAAACTATGGTTAATAAATACACAATAGCTACGGGTACGGCGTTGCTGCAGCACTCAGAGCATGTGCAGGTATAGGGGAAGACGGGGTAAAAAGCGCATGGGCGGGTAAGAAGCCCACCCCAATTATCTCATGAAATAAAGAAAATTTCAGTCAGATTTGCCCATGAGACGAATGCTACACATTAACGCTCGTCTCATGGGCAAAATGAGACTGAAATTTGCTTCATTTCATGAGATAATTGGGGTGGGCTTCTTACCCGCCCATGCACTTTTTACCCCGTCTTCCCCTAGTAACTCTTCCTAGTCGATGTTTTCGTTAACAAATGCATTTTCTTATTTCGTATATTTAGCGCATCTTGGTAAGGAATAGGGTTAGGATAGGGTTAGGGATAGGGATAGGAACGTGTCAGAGTTAATGTTAGTAGTTTTTGAAGATATTTGCGCACAATTTATGCGTCCCGTGATTGAGCGCCGTAGCCTGGAGAATGTGAGATACGGGCCCGTAGCGCGCAATATATCGTCACTATCATTCAGTCTGAACTCTCTCTGTGTCTGTCTCTCTCTGTCTGTCTCTCTCTGTCTGTCTTTCTCTGTCTCTCTCTCGCTCTCTCTCTCTCTCTCTCTCTCTCTCTCTCTCTCTCTCTCTCTCTCTCTCTCTCTCTCTCTCTCTCTCTCACTCACACACACACACACACACACACACACACACACACACACACACCCCTCTATCATCAATCACGTTCCTATCAATACAAGGTCAGGCTAAACACCTTGCATCATCGCCATCATTAACATAAAGTCAGGGACAATCACTCTTCTAGCCTCGCGTGACCCTGTACTGACACAAGTCGGTGAAGTTGACCCCGCCATCGTGACCCCGAAGGGTCAAGGTCGTTTGTCAATTTGAGAGGGAAGCCCCAACACAAGTTCCTTGAACACAGCTACTAAACAGAATTTTTAAAAAACCCACATTGCCTTGAGATAACACATGCAGAATAGAAGTGTATGAAAGCATACAATTGACAAAAGTACACAGTTCTTTAAATTTTAGAGTTACCACCCCGCCATATTAAACAGCTTTAAAGGTAAATGTAAACTGTTTAAAAAAAAGCTTAAATAGAGACCTTTTTAATAGAGTTTCTTTTTAAAACAAGAATAATCATCATATATTAAAAAGCCAAGTGTCCGTCCGTGTGTCTGAAACACAAAACGGGCCTTATAACTCCGCCGTTTTTGGACCGAATCGCTTCAAATTTGCTGTGAGCCCTGACGGGTCGATGGCAACGGCAACCGAGGCGGCCGTGTCATTTGCGCGGTTTCGCGCGCTAGTGTATATTAAATAACAAATTAGAAAATGCGGCAACACAAAGAAATGAAAGACAAATTATAACATTTTGAACCAAACATGTTTCCATTATGGCACCCAGCCCCTTGAACCACTTCACAAGGTCGACATCATTATTCTTTTTCTTTCTCTGACAACTCTTTCCCCCTAGGCTATATGTTTTGTAATGGCTTGACTAACATCCTGGAGGGTCGTGGGAGACTTCGTTTCACTTGTTGTATGGGAGCTTTGTAGTCCCAAGGTGGGGTCCATTGGATACGGTATTTTAATAGTGTAGGAGTGGCCCGACTTCTCTCTCCATTAACCCCTGTCACCGCCAGCTAGCCTATTTCAGCCAAACATTTCCATTAAATTTACCTTTTTCAGGATCTTTATAATTTCAAATGCCCCAAATGGTCTTTTGACCCAGAAGGCGTAAAAACTCTATTTTTCTCTCTAAATTTACCTGCGTAGAAAACAAAATCCATCTGCAGTATTGGGGATTCGGTAAAGGTCAAGATGTGCCCCCTCCCCCTACATTTCTCAGCTCTCCCCGCATTTTCACACTTGCCTTTCTTACCAAACATTAATCTGTATTTTATTAACCTTTTCAGCTAATTATCTTTGTTGAATAATTAATCGCAGTCATGATAAAGGCCATTATTTAATAGGGACCCCCCCCACCCCCCACCCCCTATGTAGTGCAGTACACACAACAGCCGCGGAGCATTTGTCACAGTCCTGGTTCATTGCGTTTTTCTGTTTTACCTTTATCTTCTACTATTATTGAATGCATGTGTTTAATTATGTAAACTAGCGCAACGCCGAGTACCAGTAACGCCTAGTAACGGTAACGCCTAGTAAGGGTAATGCCAAGTATTGGTAACGCTGAGTACAGCAAATTTGAAGCGATTTGGTAAAGAAACGGTGGAGTTATAAGGCCCTGTTTGCGTTGGCGCTGCTTTGAGAGTGATGCGCTCTCCCTAGTAATGGTAACGCCTAGTAACGGTAACGGCCAAGTACTGGTAACGCTGAGTACAGCAAATTTGAAGCGATTTCGTTAAGAAACGGCAGAGTTATAAAGCCCCGTTTCCCGTTGGCGCTGCTCTGAGAGTGACGCGCTCTCCCGATTTTCTTCACATTTGCTGCCAGGCTTTACCCCGGTGACAGCAAGCCTGACAGCAAATTTGACGCGATTCGGTTGAAAACCGGCGGAGTTATAAGGCCCGTTTTGCATCATGCTGCTGTTATGCGCCTAAGTAATGGATGCGCTTCCAGTTTGGCACACAGATAGTCCCCGGCCCCGGTCATCTACCTACCAAATTCGAAGGCAATCGGCCTAGAAACGCCGGAGATACGGGCGCCGAGAGGCCGGCGGATGCGCGTTTCGCGCATTTGCGAAACCGCGCAAATGATACGGCCGCCTCGGTTGCCGTTGCCATCGCCCCGTGAGGGCTCACAGCAAATTTGAAGCGAATCGGTCGAAAAACGGCGGAGTTATAAGGCCCGTTTCGTGTTTCAGACACACACACACACACACACACACACACACACGCACACGCACACGCACGCGCGCGCGCGCGGGACACTTGCCAAATTACTATATGATGATATGATGGATGAAAATTAGTGTTAAATATAGCAAACGATAGAGGATGAAGTACTCAATCTGCAGTAAGAAAGGCAAGACTGAAAAAAATGGAAACAACCGAGAAATGGAGGAGGGGGGGAGGGCGCATCTTAAAAAACACACACAAGCTCCACACATCCCACTTCAGCCAAACGGCTGTCCAACTATGACAACGTGTGCGAGGAATTAATTGGCTTAAATGCTTCTGTCTACATGTCATGGATCTGGTGAAATCCTGCCTGTTTCATTCACTATCTTCATCAGGCCTGGATCTAGGGGCGGGGTGGTGGTGGTGGTGGTCCTGGTTTCTGGAACCACCCCCTCTGCTCCAAGCATATATATACCTTATAAAATTCGAGCCATTTTCTTACTTTTCACCCTTGTATCATACCTTTTTCCTTTATATGTTTTGTCCTTTCTTTTTTCCATGTACGCCCATGGAATCTTTGGAATCTGATCAACCTTGAAACCTTATACGTGTGTGAAAAATAAGAAAATGGCTCGAATTTTGCCTTAATAATCACTAAACTGCAACCATTTCCGGGGACTTTGCCCCCCCCCCCCCCCCCCCCGGGCATTGTCCCTTAACCCGGGACCTGTCCCATATGTTCTTTTAAGAGCGGGAGGACGTTAAGCATAACAGACCCGGGACCTATGCAGCTGCATGGACCACTGGCTGAA
>CM065691.1:53493357-53498357 GCA_017654935.2 Phymorhynchus buccinoides
CATGTTCAATCTACCTTGATTAGAGACCGCCTGTATCTGTTAAAAATCCACCCCACTCCTAACATTAAACACCCCATATTCAATCTACCTTGATTAGAGATCGCCTGTATCTGTTAAAAATCCACCCCACTCCTAACATTGAACACCCCATGTTCAATCTACCTTGATTAGAGACCGCCTGTATCTTTTAAAAATCCACCCCACTCCTAACATTAAACACCCCATGTTCAATCTACCTTGATTAGAGACCGCCTGTATCTTTTAAAAATCCACCCCACTCCTAACATTAAACACCCCATGTTCAATCTACCTTGATTAGAAACCGCCTGTATCTTTTAAAAAAAAATCGCAGTAGCCCAAGTTGGGAATGTGTTCCGAAACAGTCTCATTTTTTTGTTTTTGTTTCTTATTTTGGCTGAAATGTGTTTGTGTTATTTCCCCCAAAGCCGTCAACCGGCAGAAGCCTAGTTTCTTTTACACCCATACATGGTCTTGGGATGAAGATGTTTCGAATCCGAATTTGACATGGTCTTTATTTGTAGAATCATTAAGGCATCATTTGGCATTTTCACCTCCAGCCCTGTCTGTTGTTGTCACAGACACAAACACAAGAGCAAAAGGCAGATTTAAACTTTAAAGGCTTTTTTTGGGTCTGTTTTGCTTTTGTATTTTGGGAATGAAGCCATGTTGTTTAACAGTATGTATCCTTTTTTTGTTTGGGATTTGTTTTCCTTCTAAGTCACGAAGCGATGGCTAATTATTGTTTAGATGCAACATAATGAGGCTGATTAGGCCACGTTGATGGGGTTTTTTTTCTTCATCTATGGTGAACTTTTGAGAAAGCTTTTGGGTTGAAAATCTGTGAATAATATTATTTTGGAATGTAACTGTAAACCAGGTTATATATTTGTATATTTCAACGGTTCTTGCTCTGACGCATACGTGTGTATGTTTCAATTATCACAACCTTAAGAACTGGGTACTCAAGTATAGCTTATCAAAACATTTATAGTTATAGTACACACATAAGCGGATATTCCATGCGGAAACCTGTGCGCAATCCATAAATAAGTGAAACAAAGAAGGGAAAAGATTTGCGCACGTGTGCGAATTTTCCCTATATGCTTAGACTTTTATCCTTCTTTGTTCCACTTATCATGGACACTACATTATCTAAACATAGAATCCATGCTCTTATTTAGGGTTTTCCGTACATAACTTACGCGTCTAATATGAACCCGGCCTTATGCCAACAGTTTTGTTTAGTTGGCAGAGGTTTGCACTGGAGATCCAAAATGTATCCTGATACTATCCTTGGGTGATGCTGATGTCCTTTGCCTGTTACACTCCCCTACTTCCGCTCTCCTCAACACCTAGGTCCTCGTCTTCTTCGTGTCATTTCGGTGATATTAATATCAAAGTGGAGGGGGGGGGGGGGGGGGGGGGGGGGGGGGGGGGGGGGGGGGTGCATACCGGGAAGTTAAGAACTTCTAAATAGACGCTGTTGTTTTAATAAGAAGAATCAGACTAATAATTGGATCCTCACTCATGACATTAGTGTTATTGTGTGGTTTCCTCTTCGAGTCCTTCTGACTTAAGCTCTATACGTATTTTATCTAAGGCCAGTCTATTCACAGTGCTTTATCTGATGAATCCAAACCAGAACGTGCACACGAGAGAGAGAGAGAGAGAGAGAGAGAGAGAGAGAGAGAGAGGAGAGAGAGAGAGAGAGAGAGAGAGAGAGAGAGAGGAGAGAGAGAGAGAGAGAGAGAGAGAGACAGAGAGACAGACAGACAGACAGACAGACAGACAGACAGACAGAGAGAGAGAGAGAGAGAGGAGAGAGAGAGAGAGAGAGAGAGAGAGACAGAGAGACAGAGAGAGAGAGAGTGTGTGAGAGATAGAGAGAGACAGAGACAGAGAGACAACAGACAGGACAGAGAGAGAGAGAGAGAGAGAGACAGAGACAGAGACAGAGAGAGAGAGAGAGAGAGAGAGAGAGAGAGAGAGAGAGTGAGAGAGAGAGAGAGAGAGAGAGAGACAGAGAGAGAGACAGAGACAGAGACAGAGAGAGAGAGAGATAGGACACGCCATTATATGTGCAGAGGGCTGGGCTACCGGGAACGCACCCATACGCTTTCTGTCCTATCTCTCACGGCTCCACCCAACCGTCTCTTCCACACCCCACACCCTTCTCACCCCCTCACCCCTACCTCACCTCGCCAACCTTTGTGTTTGAGGACAACAATAAGTCAAATGTCAGCATTAATTACGCGTTACTCTCGATGCCAAGGACACCCGGTGCACGTTTGTGTTGTTTTTGTAACTTAAAGGTGCACCCTGACGGATGAGATTTTGCAAGGAACACGTCGAGATCACCACAAAGACAGCCTTTTCAAGAATCGGAGCACTCAATTTGCTCTGGTTTCTTAGAAATCAAGCCATCAAAAAGGCGATTCCTCCTTGTCGGAGATGCCGGAGAGAGAAGCCATTTTGGATGGGGTGGGTGGAGGCCAATCCCATTGTGGTTGAAGCTTTTTCTTTTTTGTAGTGCATTAAAAAGAAAAGCGAAAAAAAAAGCTATTTCATTTGTTGTGAGCGAAACTCCTTTAGATAAACTGTATACAATTAAAAAAAAAAAGGCTTGTATTGCGAAAATTTCGTGCAAACAAATTTGGTCTAAACTCAGGCGGCCTATTAGAAAAGAGACGGTTAGTACACACGCCTTCTCTTTCAGTGAAAGAATTTGACTTCCAGGCACCTCCGCCAAGGAGGAATCGCCGATTTTGACGGTTTGATTTCTAGGAAACCAGAACAAAATGAGTGTTGCGATCTCCGTAAAGGGTGTTTTCATGGTGATCTCGACGTGTTTCTTGCAAAAACTCATCCGTCAGGGTGCCCCTTTAACTGATCACACAGACGTATTGATGTTCAGAATACCGTGGTTGTGGGTTCTTTCCCTCGATGAGGTCTCCTTATTCTCTATTTCTGGCCCAGTTATCTTCAACCCATTAAAGGCCTGCTACACTACATACGATTCGTTGTCAAAGCGATGCGAGTCATGATTCGCGTGAAATTCGTGTATTGGGTCTACTTGAGTATCATGTAAGGAGCTATCGAAGGAAGTGGAATTCATTTTTTTTGACGGAAGTATTTCACGTCGGTGAATCATGACTCGCATCGTCACACTCGCATCGCATTGACAGCGACTCGTATGTAGTGTAGCAAGCCCTTTACTCACGCCATATTTCAGATAGTATGACGAAAGCATTTCAGTAATAACGAAAGAACAACAAAAAAGAGTAAACGACAAGCAGAAAAACAAACTACTGTTAGCCTTAATGTGAGATTCACAATGGACAGAAAACGAGGCTTAAGCATTAGTATTAGTATCCGAACTTTCTAAAATGATGCTTACAAAATTCTGGCCCAGCCACCAAGAATAGTAGCTGCCCCTTCGAGAGTTCTGACATTCTCATGCTCTAACAGACAAAAACCACCCACCCACATTTCCGATTGCAAAGACTTCTTATTTAAAGAACCCGGCATCATATCAGATAATTTTACAAAAAGACAGTTGCAAAAAACACCCGAGACAGATGGAGACAAAGAAAGTAAAAGAGAGAAAGAAAGAAAGTGAAGAGAGGAGGAAAGAAGTGAAAGGTGTGTGGTGTATCGGGTTCAACGTGATCAATGCTGTACGTAAAGAGCATTGCTCTGAGGTTAAACTGAGGGCCCGATACACTATGTACAATTCGATCCCAATGCGATGCGACTGTGAACGATGTCTGTCGGAGTCATCATTGATTCACGTGAAATACTTCTGTCTAAAAACAATTTGTACTGTTTTCGCTCGCTATACTCAAAGTTGATGAATCGACCTCCTCTGCCCCTTCCATTCATTTCGGTTTCAGGTTAGGGTTAGGGTTAGGAATAGGGTTTGGGTTAGGGTTAAGGTCTGTGTACACGTTAACATTATTCACGAGATATTTCTATTTCCCCATAGCATCACAGTGATAGCCCACTCTTAATATGACTTACAGCTCACTGTGTTACCATGGGGGAATAGAAATATCCCGTGAATAATATTAATGTGTACCGAGACCTTTAGGGATAGGTTTAGGAGTCAGTTAAGTATTAATCTCATAACATACCATATGTTTTATATATTTTTTGGTGTCGATTAGACGGTTTCAGTTAGGGTTAGGGTTAGGAATAGGGTTCAGTGGGATAGGGTTGGGGATAGGTTTAGGGTCAGTTAAGTATAAATCTCATAACATACTATATTTTTTTTTTTAAAAAAAAAGTTTATTGTGTGGATTAGACGGTTTCAGGTTAGGTTTAGGGTTAGGGATATGCTTAGGGTCAGTTTAGTGTCAAATACACACACAAAATAAAAGTTGATGACTACGCTGACCCTAAGCCTATCCCAAACCCTATTCCTAACCCTAACCCCTAACCTGAAACCGTCTGAAATGAATGGAAGGGACAGAATAGGGAGCTTTCGTTAACATTTGCCCATCAATCAAATAAAACGTCTCATACAAAAATATCCCCCCCCCCCGTGGGGATACCGGGGGGTCTTCCGTATAAATAGTTCCCCCACCTTCTGGAAGTTCTGTGCTTGTAACTTCCTCTAATCTGTCACTCTCTTTGACTCTGCCTTTTCCCTTTGCTTACTGTCATCTACTATCTTTCTGCCTTACCGGTCCATTCTCCTCCTGCCTTTTGCAACGAAACACTTTCAAAAAGATTTCCTCCAGCCGAAGTCGGACTTGCTGGGCCTAACCATTTCTTAGTTAGGCGCATAACGGCAGCATGACGCACCTGCGCTCATGATTGACGGGAAACTGAGCGATCGAAGAAGAAGAAGAAGAATACAAAAATACAGATATTTCATCACACGGATTCGTGTACGAGGGACTACAACTACAGTGAACAAAGCTAGAAGGATTTCATCAGTTTCATTTATAGACGGTGGAACTGCCTCACAACATTTG
>CM065691.1:53500857-53508357 GCA_017654935.2 Phymorhynchus buccinoides
TATTTCTTTTTTTCCCCCATGTTTAGAGCACTAGTCATTTAACCCTTTCACCGCCAAAGTCGCATTTTAGCACCACAGTGATTTAACACCTATGTCACTATAAGGCATCAAATTGGGGTCTATTATCCAAAGACTCTATTGTCTTAGTCATAGGAAGTAAGGATAGACCTTATTTTATATATGTCACAGAAGAATCCCCAATACTGCAGATGGATTTTGTTCTCCGCCCAGGTAAATTTAATGGAACATTTTGGCTGAAATATGGCTGGCGGTGAAAGGGTTAAAGACAAAGAACTATGAGAAAGAAATGTCTCCAGACTTCCATAAAAACAATCTTCATATTTTTTAAATTATGCTGCTCAATATTTCATGGTTTCCTCAATAATATTGAAATTCTAAATTTTTAAAAGAAGTGAATATTTTTTCTTACTTAAATGAATTTTTTATATTCAGTTTCACAAATTGATTTAAATTGACCGTTAACGTAATTTATTGTTACTCGGATAACCCTTGAATATAAAAACTTAGTCAAAATCTGTCCATAACCCTATGCCACGACAGCAAGAAAAGCTGTTCACGGTCAAACAGACAAAACAAACAAACAAAAATCAACAACTACAACAAAAACAACAAGTGCAACGCGCCGAGCGGCTGCAAAGTCCCCTCGCAGCATCGCCGAGCTACTCCGAAATCGGAATGTGTCGGCTGTACACATACATAAAAACGCATCAAAATAGCACGTAGCTACATAAAAACGCATCAAAACTGCACGTAACTGAATAGTTTTTTTTTATATATAGCCTTGGGGTTCGGACCGGTGATTTGAGCGCGCACGATCATGCGCACACGAGCGCACAGAAAAATTCATGACAACTGTGTTATAGAACATTCATCAAGAAATGTGAAAAAAACTGCATTGAAATACATGCAAAACTTCGCGAGATATTAGCGATTATGTGTTTCGGGGTTTGAATCCCGTAACTGGCGCGACCTTGACCTTAATGTAAAACTAAATACATCAGTGGATAGCTTGCATCTTGGCAAACTAGTATACCAAATTTGATGATGATACACTGAATAGTTTTTGAGAAAAACGGACGAGGCACGCCGGAGGCACGGACGGATCAGACAGAAACAATAGCTCCCCGAACCTTCGGCTCGGGGACTAACAACAACAACACAAAAAAACAATCCCCTCGGCGTAGAGTGGCCGATTTGACAGCGATATACACTTACAATAAATGATTTTCTGCAGTAATGGAAAATCATGGTACAAAATAGTTTTTATGTTTGTGTGAAAGTGTATGACTTCCAAACCAGGAACCATTTGCACTGGCTCTCTTTTTTAATCCCGCAGCAAAAGGGATTAGTTGGCTTCGATGACCTTCCCCAACGCAAGCTGCCTTGATCCGTGTGGCCGAGCGTGGGGATGTGCCCTGGGCAAGGCATTGCCGCTATGAACAAAGATTAGCCCAGCCCTCCATAAACCAACTGCCCCCTTTCGGTATCTGGAAGTCGTGGTCTGAAACGACAGACTTAACTGATATTATACTACTCGACAAAAGTTAAGTACCACTTTTGTCACTGGGCCTGGTCATATGACCAGTGATACATTTGTCCCCAAACACTAATGGCTCTTTCCCCATGCACTAATAACAAAAAAAGTATTTATCTTTTCCCGTGATTTCCAATCATGACAAATGAGCAATATTAATGTTTTGGGGCAAATGTGTTACTGGTCACGTGACCATGCCCAATAAAACGTCAACGAGTTCCTCCGAAATCGGAATGTGTTGGCTGTACGCAGCGGGGAGACCAGTGAAAACTGAAAACCGGACACATACGTACTTTATCCATAATGGCCATATAGCCTGGGAACGCAGAAGAAGAAGAAGAAGAAAACGTCAACGGGGTACTAGTTTGCAAAAAATATGGAGGATGTTCACATTAAAATTCTTGAAAGGGTCGTTGGCAAATTAATGTGCAAACATGTTAGGGGCCTTCAAACATAATTATTCATAGCTTCACGGAATCCAGTCAGAAATCACGTGACTGTTCAATATGGCGGTTTAGCCCCGCTTTAGTGATGCAAGACGTAACGGCTTCTGCCAAAAGAACTGCCCCACTAATTTACCTGAAATGTTTCTTAGCGATTGAGTATAGTGACAATAATGTCTTTCATTACATTTCTAATCTCTGTGTCGTCATCATTGACCTCTGAGAGGCCAAACGGCTAATGCGCGCACCTCCCCCCCCCCCCCCCCCCCCCCCACCCCCCCCCCCCCCCCCCCCCCCCCCCCCCCCCCCCCCCCTAAGTATTGGATTTATTTTATGCGCAAATGACAAGGGTGAGAAGAAGAAATAAGTTGCAGTTTTATTCATTAGTGATGTGTTAACCCTGCTATGCTTTAAATTTTATCGACACGATGTGCAAATTCCTCCCATTAGTTCATTTAAGGTACCGTCTTAAACGGTCACCAATCGGCGCATTTGTAACGGCCTGCAGGATAGTTTTACATTGCGTAAGAATTCGGACCTTGGGCTATAATATTACAACATCAGAAAGTCTAAAACAGTCAGTTTAAGTACTCGAAACGGTGTCTGAAAATTTCTCAGCAAGTGGAACTTAACTTTTGTTGAGTAGTATATTATCCCTCTTCAGCGGAAAGAAATGTACATTTCCAATGATATTGGAAGGGAAGCTACTCTTCCCAAACCGACAATCCAAAACCTCCAGTCGCTTCCCTTTCGTACAAGATGATGAAATGGGGGCAATCGTTTCGTCAACAGAAATCTAAGAATAGTGATGTCGCTGGTTTCGTCACTCTCTCTCACGCAGGTATGTATGCTACGCAGGCGCTGTCACGTATTTCGGGTCCCAAACTGATGCAACGCAGGCGACGAGTTTTACCAGATTCGAATCTGACGCAACGCAGGCGATTTGTTACATAGACTGTATAGTGTATAAATACCCAATCATGCTGCTGCGTAGCTTAACTTCTCAACTGACTGCGAGCAAAGGAGCAACTAAAACTCAACGACAGCCGTTCTTCCGAGAGAAAAAAGAAGAAGATATTTATACTCACGAACAGGGAACAAAAAGTTGACAAGGATTTAAAAAAAATCATTAAGTATACCTGGGATTTGGACAACAACGTATCCTGTGAAAACATCTTTGGCTGACCATAAAGATTCACGAGTAAGTATAGCCTACTATTTATTTGTCTATTATTCTCAGACAGATTTTGTTCCTAACTTTCTCTGACTGCCTTTTTGTTGTTGTTGTTGTTGTTATTATTACCTCAATCATCCAAGAAGTTTATAATTATGCTTTTCAGTAACCGTTCTTAACAGTGCGAAAACAACACAGGCATAGTTATCGTGTGTTTGTTTGTCAGCTGTTTTTGTAAACAAGTTTCGATGACGATTCGGCCCCAACGCGATCCCCGATTGTGAGGCATGATTCTCGTGACATTCTACTGTCTACATGAAGCTGATGAAATCCTGCTAGTTACGTTCACCATATTCGTAGTCCCCCTGTACACGAATCTGATGAAATATTTGTATTTTTGTATCAGGCATTATTTGATTCGTAGTATTGGGGTTAACTTGAGCATAGTGAGCGAAAATAGTAGAATTATTATTTTTAGACGGAAGTATTTCACGTGAATCATGACTCACAGATATCGTCACAATCGGATCGCATTGGGGTCGAATGGTATCATGCAGTGTATTTAGGTATTAGGTACTTTATAGTCACGGAGGCGTCTCTGTGAAATTCGGGTTGCTCCCACCTGGAGAACGCGTCGCAGCCAGAGGCGCGCCACCCAATTTCTTTTTCTTTTTTTTGCATGCGATTTTTGTGTGACTGATGAAGAAGGAAAGGTGTGTGTGTGTGTGTAAAGTGACCAAATGACAACTTTTTAGTTGCTACTAGGATTAACGTGTGCTGAGTGCATGGGCACACAGGACCTCGGTTTATCGTCTCATCCGAAAGACTCCACATTCAGACCGTAAGACCTAGTGCAAAGTGGGAGGAAAAATCCCCTGTACCCAGGTTCGAACTCGGGTTTACTGACTTGACACAAGGCGGCGAACGCGAATGATCCCCTGTACCCAGGTTCGAACTCGGGTTTACTTGACACAAGGCGAACGCGATACCTCTGTGCCACTCGACACACGCCCCTTTAGTTTTGGAATTAATACGAGATGTTTCGAGGTTCGGTTTTGGCAGATGCTCGGGGTACGGGCCCGTATTTCACATTCCCCAGGTTACGGGTACGGCGCTCAATCACGGGACGCATAAATTGTGCGCCGCAAATATCTTTAAAAAATACTAACATTAACTCTGGCATGTTTATTCCTAACCCGACCCCTAACCCTATTCCTTACCAAGATGCGTTAAATATACGAAATAAGAAAATGCATTTTGTTGACGAAAAAGTTCGACTAGGAAGAGTTACTATCCCTGAACATGGTCTGAGTATTGCAAGAACGCCGTACCCGTAGCCACTGCGTTTTGTTTGTGTTGTTGATGCAGCCAGGGATGTTCCTGTCGCTCCTTTTGTGTCAATTAGGAGCTTGGCTTCAAACTGGACTTTCAGTTCATGTCTGTGTTGTTGATGCAGCCAGGGATGTTCCTGTCGCTCCTTTTGTGTGAATTAGGAGCTTGGCTTCAAACTGGACTTTCAGTTCATGTCTGTGTTGTTGCTGCAGCCAGGGATGTTCCTGTCGCTCCTTTTGTGTGAATTAGGAGCTTGGCTTCAAACTGGACTTTCAGTTCATGTCTGTGTTGTTGATGCAGCCAGGGATGTTCCTGTCGCTCCTTTTGTGTGAATTAACAGCTTGGCTTCAAACTGGACTTTCAGTTCATGTCTGTGTTGTTGATGCAGCCAGGGATGTTCCTGTCGCTCCTGCTTCAAACTGGACTTTCAGTTCATGTCTGTGTTGTTGCTGCAGCCAGGGATGTTCCTGTCGCTCCTTTTGTGTGAATTAACAGCTTGGCTTCAAACTGGACTTTCAGTTCATGTCTGTGTTGTTGATGCAGCCAGGGATGTTCCTGTCGCTCCTTTTGTGTGAATTAACAGCTTGGCTTCAAACTGGACTTTCAGTTCATGTCTGTGTTTTGGGATGTTGATCATAGAAGTATTTCAGGAATCATCTACAAAATGTTGGAGTTGATGGGGGTACATTTAGGATGTAACCATTTTCTTTTTTTTCATACTCAGTCTCTCTCTGTCTGTCTGTCTGTCTGTCTGTCTGTCTGTCTCTCTCTCTCTCTCTCTCTCTCTGTCTCTCTCTCTCTCTCTCTCTCTCTCTCTCTCTCTCTCTCTCTCTCTCTCTCTCTCTCTGCTCTGTCTCTCTCTCTCTCTCTCTCTCTCTCTCTCTCTCTCTCTCTCTCTCTCTCTCTCTCTCTCTCTCTCTCTCTCTCTCTGCAGTTTATATTGCTTTGTCTGCTCATTTTCCTTTTTCATTTCTACTTTTATATTTGTAATTTTTTTCCAGAGGGCTGGATGTAAAAAAAGCATGTTATTGCTTATTCTATTACCCTCTATAAATAAAATTAATTCAATTCAGTTCAATTCTCTCTCTCTCTCTCTCTCTCTCTCTCTCTCTCTCTCTCTCTCTCTCTCTCTCTCTCTCTCTCTCTCTCTCTCTCTCTCTCTCTCTGCATGTGCCTCTCTCTCTGTGTGCGTGTGCGTGTGTGCGTGTATGCGTGCGCGTGTGCGTGCGTGCGTGTGCGCGCACGCGGTGTAGGCCTATGCATAAGATTTTGTTTCAACGGAATTTCTCAACACACTTTTCTTTTTGTCAGCACAGCTATCCGCAGCAGAAACCTTTACTTAATAGTGTGCTATAACAAACAATTTATTTGTTTATTTATTTTCAGGACGAAATGGACTCAACACCGACTTCGCCCCCAGCAGGGGATCCCACGGGACCCCCAAACGTCCCAGCGTCCGCCACGAACCAGCAACCTTCAGCAGACGGCAAACCTTCAACTTCCGCTTCGCCCAGCCACAAGGACAGCGGAAAAAGCCAGAACGGGCCAGGAAGCTGGTGGGGCTGGAGACGCCAAACCGTGCAAGTACCTGCCACAGGTCAGCCCGATTCCGATGCAGAGGCGACGATGCAAAGCCCGCCCCACTTCAGCAGACGACCACATGGCGATCCAGAATTTTGGAAACACCCCGAAGCCAATCCAGGGGAAGCAACACAAGATTTTCCAAAACATGATGGCAGCAGTTCTGTCCCTTTCCGAGGTCGATTTGGGTATTACCACAAGCGAGCTGGATATGATGGTCCCACTGAATACGGATCTTTCCGAGGAGGCCATGCTCCGTTCCGTGGCGATCCGGAATTTTGGAAACGCCCCGAAGCCAATCCAGGGGAAGCAACACCAAATTTTCCAAAACATGATGGCAGCTGTTCTGTCCCTTTCCGAGGTCAATTTCGCCATTCCCACGAGCGAGCTGGATATGACGGTCCCACTCACTACGGACATTTCCGAGGCGGCCATGCTCCGTTCCGTGGAGGGTATCCACCTTTCCGTGGATGTGGATACGGTTTTCGTCGTTTTCGGAGCGGTCCCGAAGACCGTTACATTTTCCGGGAGTTTGATTTCTATTGAAGGAAAGAAGTCTGGGAAAAAAGAACCTGGGAGAGAGACTGTATAAGAACATAGACAGACAGATTTGATACAGATTTACTATTGTACTAAATAACTTTGGTTGTCCGAGCTGATTGATTGGCAGCCAGAATAATGACGTTAATTATTAACGTGATTCATGGCTTAGTCTAGTTACTGATATTGCTTAAAGACCCCCCACGTCACGTGTCACATTCCCTCTTATGCTAGGAAGATTTCTTAAGATTTCTTACCAGCAATAAGAGGTAAAACACGTGAAAACCGTGATCTTGACACGTGACGTGGTGGGTCTTTAATGCTTCAGTGTTGATGTGTACATAGACTATCAAGATTGCGTTGTACCAAAACAGTCATACATAGGGTAAGACGGGGTAAAAAGCCTATGGGCGGGTAAGAAGCCCATGCCAATTATCTCATGAAATAAAGCAAATGTCAGTAACATATGCCAATGAGACGAATGCTAAACATTAACACTCGTCTCATGGGCAAAATGTGACTGAAATTAGCTTCATTTCATGAGATAATTGGCATGGGCTTCTTACCCACCCATGGGCTTTTTACCCCGTCTTGCTCTAGACAAAATAAACAACACACATAGGCCTATATCTACACTCTGTACACTCACTCACTCATACAGATGTGTGTGTGTGTGTGTGTGTGTGTGTGTGTGTGTGTGTGTGTGTGTGTGTGTGAGAGAGAGAGAGAGAGAGAGAGAGAGAGAGAGAGAGAGAGAGAGAGAGAGAGAGAGAGAGAGAGAATCGAACGAACGAATGAATGAACTAATTCTGTTCAAAAGGCGAAGAGATTGGAAGTATGTCAACTAGCAACAACAAAAAAGTTTTTGAGCTATG
>CM065691.1:53518357-53520857 GCA_017654935.2 Phymorhynchus buccinoides
CCAAGTAGAAGGGAGTTGCAGTAATCTAATCTAGACAAAATGTATGAACTGACTAGCGTTTTGGTTGCCTCGGTCGTGAGAAAGGGGCGTATAGAGCTGATTCGCCTGAGTTCGATGTATGCAGCCTGGCAGATCTTAGTGATATGATGTTGCATGGAAAGGTCTTCATCCAAGAAAGCACCAAGGTTGCGAATATGTTCAGAAAAATGGATGTTGGAATCTCCAAGGGCAATGGTGGAGGGCAGAGAGCTAGAGTCAACAGATGGGGGAAGCACTCTAAGTGCTTCAGTCTTGTCATCGTTTAGCTTAAGTTTATTGTTTGACATCCATGTTTTCACTTCAGTGACACAGTCTTGAAGAGTGTGAATAAGCTGGTCGTGAGCTAGCGGTGAAGCATGATGATTGAGTTGAGTATCATCGGCATACATTTCATGACGGACAGAGTGTTTCGCTATGAGGGGGGTCAATGGGGTGATATACAGAATGAACAAAATTGGTCCTAACACGGAGCCTTGTGGGACGCCAAAATCAAGAACTGACTCAGAAGATTTGTTTTCATTTACTACAACTATTTGTTTTCTTTCATGAAGATAGGAACGAAACCATTTGAGGACATTTCCAGTGATTCCAAAATTTTGTTCGAGACGAGAAATAAGCATGTCATGATCGATTGTATCGAAGGCAGCCGAAAGATCAAGGAGTAGGAGAACCGAAACTTTGTCTTCGTCTAGAGAGAGAAGTAAATCGTTCAGAATTCGCAACAGGACTGTCTCTGTGCTGTGCCCTGGCCTATAGGCTGACTGATGAGGACTGAGAAGATTGTGGGTGGTCAGATGGGAGAAAAGTTGATGAAGCACAAGCCTTTCAAGAAGTTTAGAAAGATAAGGGAGATTTGAGATGGGTCGATAGTTTTTCAGTTCGTTGGGGTCAAGGTTTTTTTTTTTGAGCAGAGGTTTTACGATAGCAGTCTTGAATTCCGAGGGAAAGATACCAGAAGAGAGTGACTCGTTCATTATATTGGTTATAGTTGGCAGAACAAGATCGATGTGTTGAAACAGAAACTTGGTGGGCATAGGGTCTAAGTCACAGGTTTTGGGCGTGGTCCGTAGTATAAGTCGTTTAACAAAGTCCTGGGAAACAGGGGTGAAAGTTAGGAAAGGGATACCTTCGAAAATGGTGGCAGGATTGTCCAACTGCTGGACAGACTGAAAGCTATTACGGATAGCTATAATTTTATTCCTAAAGAAATCAGCAAACATGTTAGGTAATAGACTTGCATCAGAAATGGTTGGAAGAACAGCTGGTTTGGTTTTGCCGAGCAGAGAGTTAATGTTGTTAAACAGCTGTTTACACGTATTCGAGCCAGTAACGAGCGAGGAGTAGAACGCGGTCTTAGCAGAATCAACTAATTGGGCTATCCTATCTATAGCAGCACGGTGGATGTCTTTGTGTACTGTGAGCCTGGTTTTTCTTTCCTGTCGCTCAGCGCGTCTGCGTTCGACTTTGAGCGCGCGCAATTCCACGGCAATAGAGTTATACCACGGACTGGGCTTTCCGTCACGGAGTTTGATTTCAGACACAGGCGCATGCTTGTCTAAAACAGCAGAGAGCTCGGTGTTTAATTCAGAGACTAACATAGTGGGCGTTATGGACTGCGCGATATCATTTGCTAAATTATCATGATTTACTTTGTTAAGCGGACGTCGAAAGACAGATTTAGAACTACGCGTGGGTTTTTGTAAGGCTAGTTTACACACAATGGCATAATGGTCAGAAACAAGATCATGGCATACATCAGTAGAAAGAACAACATTATCATCATGTCTATGAATAACTAAATCTAAAATATGTCCACATGTATGAGTTGCGTCTCTAACACTTTGCTGAAGACTAAATAAATCTAACTGTTGGCACATCTTTTGGGCATATCCATCACACGGGTCATCTACATGAAAGTTGAAGTCGCCAGTCACAATAACGCTGTTATTTGTAAAGTACGCACAGTCCAGGAAGCCGGGCAGTTCGTCAAAGAAGAGTGGTACAGTCAGTTTGTTTTTCTTGTTGGGTGGTGGTCTGTAGAGGAGGAAGAAGGTCACACGTTGGTCCGGGAGGGTCAGGGTTATCTGGGCCAGTTCAAAACATAGATGAGGGAAAGGGAAGTCCGTTGTTATGGCACAGTGTTCAGCTAGGGTGGCCTTGAGGATGACGGCCATGCCACCTCCTCGGGTCACACTAGTGTTGTGCTGTCTGGGGAGGGAGAACATCGTATAGCCAGGGGGAGTCAGGTCACGACACTTTGCCTCATCACCCGAGTGACGAAGCCAGGTCTCAGTCAGCAGGAGGATGTCCACGTCGCGGTCAATGGTGAAGTCGTATATGGCTGATGGTTTGGTGGAGGGGCCAACAGAACGTGCGTTAAAGACACACATAGATAGCTGACGGGGCAGAGTGGTCACGTTTTGGAGTGGGATGGGTTTGAGCCCCGGGACGGAGGAGGCAG
>CM065691.1:53525857-53573357 GCA_017654935.2 Phymorhynchus buccinoides
GGTCGATTTGGCCATTCCCACGAGCGAGCTGGATATGATGATCCCACTGACTACGGATCTTTCCGAGGAGGCCATGCTCCGTTCCGTGGCAATCCTGAATTTTGGAAACGCCCCGAAGCCAATCCAGGGGAAGCAACACCAAATGTTTCCAAACATGATGGCAGCAGTTCTGTCCCTTTCCGAGGACGATTTGGGCATTCCCACGAGCCAGCTGGATATGATGGTCCCACTGAACACGGATCTTTCCGAGGCGGCCATGGTCCGTTCCGTGGCGATCCGGAATTTCGGAAGCGATTTGGCCATTCCCACGGGCCAGCTGGTTATGATGATCCCACTGACTACGGAACTTTCCGAGGCGGCCATGCTCCGTCCCGTGGACACGGATATGGTTTTCGTTTCTTTCAGAGCGGTCCCGAAGACCGTTACATTTTCCGGGAGTTTGATTTCTATTGAAGGAAAGAAGTCTGAAAAAAAAGAACCTGGGAGAGAGACTGTATAAGAACATAGACAGACTGATTTGATACAGATTTACTATTGTACTATTTTGGTTGTCCGGGATGATTGATTGTCATCCAGAAGAATGACATTGATTATTTACGTGATTCATGGCTTAGTCTAGTTACTGATATTGCTTAATGCTTCAGTGTTGATGTGTGCATAGACTATAGAGCTTGCGTTGTACCCAAATAGTCAGTACATAGACAAAATAGACAACAACACACACATATCTGCAATCTGTATGCTCACTCACGCATACATATATGTGTGTGTGTGTGTTTGTGTGTGTGTGTGTGTGTGTGTGAGAGAGAGAGATAGAGAGAGAGAGAGAGAGAGAGAGAGAGAGAGAGAGAGAGAGAGAGAGAGAGAGAGAGAGAGAGAGAGTCGAACGAATGAATGAACTAATTCTGTTGAAAAGGCGGACAGATTGGAAGTATGTCAACTAGCAACAACAAAACAGTTTTTGTGCTATGAAAACTGAATAAGACTAGTGAAAAGGGACACCCTGACGGATGAGTTTTTGCAAGAAACACGTCGAGATCACCAGGAAAAGACCCTTTACAGAGATCGCAACACTCATTTGCTCTGGTTTCCTAGAAATCAAACCGTTAAATCGGCGATTCCTCCTTGGCGGAAGTGCTGGAAGTCAAATTCTTTCAGCGAAAGAGAAGGCATGTGTCTTCTCTTTTCTAATGGCCGCATGAGTCGCGTAGACAAAATCACGAAATTTCCACAATACAAGCCTTTTTATTTACAGTTACTAAAAAGAGTTTCGCTTACAACAAAGGAAATAGTTCCTTTTATTTTTTATTTTTTACTGCACTTCAAAGAAAAAAAGCTTCAGCCACAATGAGTGGCCTCCACCCACCCCGTCCAAAATGGCTTATTTGTCCGGCAACTCCACCAAGGAGGAATCACCGTTTTGACGGTTTGATTTCTAAAAAAAACAGAGCCAAGTGAGTGTTCCGATCCTTCAAAAGGCTGTCTTTCTTGCATACACTCATCCGTCAGGGTGCCCATTTAAGCTACGATTTGATGATGTTCACTTCGAGTCTTGAACTGGTTCTGGTGCCATTGTTTTGTATTCAGATTGCAATATATATGAATAATTTATATATACATTTGTAACGAATGTTTTGTTTATGCTACAACAATTTTTAACAAAAGTGAAATGTAACACGTACTCTGGTTGTCGTTTTAAGTGCGCGAACTGTCTCATTTTTATGCGGTTATCTTTAGTTTGTTTGAGTTGAGTGATTGAATGCATCACAATGGAGACAAATTTGAAGTTTAAAAAACCCCACGATTCTTATTATTGTTCCTAAATGCATTTATTTCTGTGCCCAATTTCTTTTTCTTTCTCTAATTCCAGTCCTGAACTGGTTCTGGTGCCATTGTTTTGTATAAAGCTTTATTCTACGATTTGATGATGTTTACTTCGAGTCTTGAACTCATTCTAGTGCCATTGTTTTGTATTCAGATTGCAATATATATCAATACTACATATATACATTTGTAACGCATGTTTTTTGTTTTATGCTACAACAATTTTTAACAAAAGTGAAATGTAACACTTACTCTTTTTGTCGTTTAAAGTGCGCAAAGTGTCACATTTTTATGCGGTTATCTTTAGTTTGTTTGAGTTCAGTGATTGAATGCATCACAATGGAGACAAATTTGAAGTTTAAAAAAACGATTCTTATTATTGTTCCTAAATTTATGCATTTATTTCTGTGCCCAATTTCTTTTTCTTTCTCTAATTCCAGTCTTGAACTGGTTCTGGTGCCATTGTTTTGTATTCAGATTGCAATATATATGAATAATACATGTATGCATTTGTAACGCGTGTTTTTAAAACAATGCTACAACAATTTTTAACAAAGGTGAAATGTAACACATATTCTTGTCGTTGTTCTCTAAAGTGTGCAAACTCATATATATTTTTTATACAGTTATCTTAGTTTGAGTTAAGTAATTGAATGCAACACAATGGAGACAAATTTGAAGTTTAAAAAACCCAACCAAAACGACTCCTATTGGTCTTAAATGCATTTATTCCTTTGCCCAATTTATTTTTCTTTCTTACGTGTTTTTATAGCCTTGACTGTTCGATTGTTTCAAATAAATACATAATATATTATATCAAAAAGAAAGTTTGTACTTTTTCTTATACGTGTGTATGTTCCAAATTAGTTCTCATCATCTATATATATTTGATACATGAACGAGTACAATGTTCAACGATCACGTGCACCCTCTCTCTGTCTATGTCTCTCTCTTTCTGTGTCTCACTCTCTTTCCATAAATGAGATAGATCTGAAAGCATATAATAAACACTCTATGACTGCCTGTCTGTCTTTCGGTCTCTGTCTCAGTTTTTCACTTTCTCTTCGTCTGATTTTCTGTCTCTCTCATTCACTTACTCTCTCTCTCTCTCTCTCTCTCTCTCTCTCTCTCTCTCTCTCTCTCTCTCTCTCTCTCTCTCTCTCTCTCTCTCTCTCTCTCTCTCTCTCTCTCTCTCTCTCTCTCTCTCTCTCTCTCTCTCTCTCTCTCTCTCTCTCACACACACTCACACACACTCACACATACACACACACACACATACGCACACATACACGCACACACACAGTGCACACACACATACATCCACACACAGAATACACAGTACAAACACACACACACACACATACATACACACACACATGCACGCATGCACACACACACACGCACATGCACGCACACACACACACATCCACATGCACGCATACATACACACAGACACAGTACACACACACACACACATACACACACACACACACACACACACACAGTACACACACACACACACACACACACACACACACACACACACACACACTTACACACACACACTTACACACACGCGCGCGCGCACACACACACATGCACGCACTCACATTCACATCCACAAACATGCATACACACACAGTACGCACACACACACAGTACACTCACACGCATACACACACAGTACACACACACACACACACACACACACACACACACACACACACACACACACACACACACACACACGCGTGCGCGCGCAGCACGCATGCACGCACGCACACTGCATGTAGACAGCAAGTTAATACAGAATTACTCAGTTCTTTGTATATAAGTATTTTGATAATGAGGGTTCCACAATTTGGACACACAAACTCTCCCCGTGGGGATACCGGTGGGTCTTTCGTAAAAATAGTTCCCCCACCTTCTGGAAGTTCGGTGCGTGTAGCGTCCTCTAATCTGCCACTCTATTTGACTCTGCCTTTTCCCTTTGCTTTCTATCATCTACTGTCTTTCTGACTTATTTTTCGTCCGCCTCTAAAATAAAATCTTCCAAATAATGTTTCTCCTTCGAGCTCCTTCAAAATCGGAATGTGTTGGCTGTACGCAGCGGAGAGACCAGTGAAAACTGAAAACCGGACACATATGTACCTTACCCATTATGGTCATATGGCATGGGAACGCAGAAGAAGAAGAAGAAGAAGCACACACACACACACACACACACACACACACACACGCACACACACACACACACACACACAGCACACACACACACACACACACACACACACACACACAACTATGTGCTTGCGCGTGTGTGTAATCATCGCATATAAACGAAAAGGTTTTTTTCTGCAAATTAACCTTGACACCACTCCCACCCCTTTCCGCACTGTGTAAGGAGCGCTTCTGGCCACGCTACTGGAGATAATCATGCAGGCTTATATTACTTCCCTTTGTTGAATAAAAGGCACAAATCTATTTTTGCCGTGCGCGACCGAGAGAGAGCGACACAGAGAGAGAAGAGCTAGTTTTTCGTTGCTAGAAAAGCGCCTCTAAATAAAATATCATCTGATATTAAGGACTAAGGACAATAACTTTACCTAAACAGTCAATTGTGTCTGTGTCTGGGCTGTTTTTAAATTAAATTGCACGATTTTTACGTTTAATGCATGTAATGCTGAGCACTCACCAAAGCATGACAGACGCTGCAGCTGATTGGTTGACAAACCCTTGATTGACCAATCATATAGCTCGTGACACTTTCGGTCACCCCCCCCCCCCTTCTATTCTTTTTCTGCTGCAACCAAGATGGTTGTGGCGCGTTTTCGTTATGCAAAACTTCCTTTGTTGTTTTAAGCTTTGCATAAGGTATTTCTAATGCTTTCGAGTGTTTCAAGGTTGTCGAAGTTATCTGTTTGGAATTAAATAGGCCCCCGTTTATTGTTCAAATTTGTAGAACTCGAAACGACCGGCGGAGATAAGAAAGTCAGTGACCAAAGAATGGCATGTCATGGTTACAGACGACACCTTCGCACGTGGATTCGGCCTGTTGGCATGGCGAGACAGGGTAAGAGCGAGCGGCAAAATCCACATTTTCGCAAAAGAAGATAATCTGATGACGGAGAGAGCCACCTGTTTTTCTCTTATCTGTCATCAAATGTGACCCAGCACCATGAAAGGGACATTAAGTCGCTGGACTAGTTTCGGTAAAGTAATGTAGGGGTGGGGGGGGGGGCACATCTTGACCTTTACCCTAGTTTCTCATAACAGGCTTGAAAAGTCAAAAATATCAATTTTTAGTTAAGGGTATTTTTATGTTCTCTAACATCTTATCTTTCATATTTATAAAGGATAATATTTAAAGGGGCACCCTGACGGATGAGTTTTTGTAAGAAACACGTCGAGATCACCAGGAAAACACCCTTTACAGAGACTACAATACTCACTTTGCTCTGATTTCCCAGAAAGTGAGCCGTCAAATCAGATTCCTCCTTGGTGGAGGTGTTGGAAGTCAAATTGTTTCACCCAAAGAGAAGGCGTGTGTTCTGTCTCTTTTCTAATGGCCCGCCTGCATTTAGACCAAATCGTTTGCACGAACCTTTCGCAATACAAGCCTTTTTATTTATCTTTTAAAATTTTATGCAGTTTATCTAAAGGAAATTCGCTCACAACAAAAGAAATAGCTCCTTCAATCACAATGAGTGTCCTCCACCCACCCCATCCAAAATGGCTACTCCATCCGGCATCTCCGCCAAGGTGGAATCGCCGTTTTGACGGTTTAATTTCTGAGAAACCAGAGCAAAGTCAGTGTTCCGATCCTTGAAAAGGTTGTCTTTCTGGTGATCTCGACGTGTTTCTTGCAAAAACTGATCCGTCAGGGTCCACCTTTAATATGATCTCTAAATGGTCTTATAAGTGCTTTAAAACGAGCAGGTCAGTGCATTGTCTTCAGCAACGCTAGACTTTACACTGTGTTTTCTCAAAATGGCTGATGCTCACCCTACTAACTTTAAATGCTCATAACTCTGGAACGGAAAAAGATACAAGAATGGTTCTTGTATCATTAGCAAGAGAATTGTCCGAAGTGTTCAAATGCATAATATTCTCAGAATTGTCAGTTTGACACTTAATGTCCCTTTCGTGGTGCTAGGTCACAACTGATCTCACTTATGGGCGAGCATGTGGATATAGCCCCTTCGAATTTTGTTAGCAACCTTGGAATTCGAGTTAAATCGAATTCCCATTCGAACGGCAATTGGATAACTGTCATGATAAATAAGTTCTCCCGTGAAATAAGTCCCCTTGCGCATGCGCGCTAAAACCATGACCAATTTCACGTTATCGCTGCGAGAAATAAGTCAGCTCAGTTTTGAAAGTTGTTTTATTGAGATTTCAGGGCTCGATCTACACAGAAAGAACGACGAAATAGAGTGGGAGGTGTTACTCTACATATTTACCGATAAATCGACGTAAAAACCCATGCCACTTGGTTTCGCATTTTCCAAAATGGCGGACAATGTCAACAAACACCCACGCAGACAAAAATAATTAATAATAAATTTCAGGAAAATATCACCGACTTCTCAATATTTAGTGATGAATCCTCTGCTCTTCCTGCACGCCGCAAGGCGCCTCTGGATGTATTCAGGGGCGAATCTTTCCCAAACGGCAAACGATTCGATAGAGGGAAGGGGGCGTATTTCACGGGAGAGGTATTTCACGCGACACCGGCAGGGAAACACACCGCATACGATTCGATCGTAATGCGATCCGATTGTGACATTTGTGAGGCACGATTCATTAATCGTGAAATTCTACTGTCTAAATGAACTTGATAAAATTCTTCTAGTTCTGTTCACTATATTTTGTAGTACAGTCGGATCGCACAGGGATCGAATCGTATGCAGTGGCATGCGTCTGACCCTCGAGAGCAGATAATTCGTAGGCGGAAAGGGACACAACCACCGACGTTGGACACGACCAGCTTCAGCGTATCTAGTACTTTACGACCCTCCACCCCCCCCCCCCCTTCTCCCGCAAATGTTCGCATTGAAGATGTTAATCGAGAAGCAACAAATTGCCATTCTCGGGAAAGGGATAGGGTTAGGAGCAGCCTAGGATTATTTTCATAAAACTGAAAGAAGCAGAATTTGAAACTGAGGGTCGTAACACGAGGGTGGTGTGTCTAGACTTATGCTACTTTGCTTCTTGTTTGAGTAGATGTCAATAAATGTGTGTGTGTGTGTGTGTGTGTGTGTGTGTGTGTGTGTGTGTGTGCGTGCGTGTGCGTGCGTGTGCGTGCGTGCGTGCGTGTGCGTGCGTGCGTGCGCGCGCGCGTGCGTGCGTGCGTGCGTGAGAGAGAGAGAGAGAGAGAGAGAGAGAGAGAGAGAGAGAGAGAGAGAGAGAGAGAGAGAGAGAGAGAGAGATAGTTGCTTTGTATATGCGTTGTTGCTGGTTTGTGTCATTCTTAAATAATATTTTTGTTATTTACTTGTTGCTATGTTGATGAATAATTGATTGTAAAGCGCTTTGGGCTCCATTGAGGTAAAGCGGTTTATAAATGTACTACTATTATCATGATTGTTTTGACAGGTTTTTTTGTAAAATGAAAGGCAATCAATTTTGTTTTTGTTAGCCAACTTGTGTTTTCGGCTATTTATCATTTCTATGTTTGTTATTAGGAGGAGCCTCTGGCGTGTTTCTTCCGTCAAACTGTTACCTTATCTTACAGGATAATGTGAATAATATTAATGATTAATGAAATATTGGGAATGATATATCATTGTATTCAACATAAAAGTAAAGACGATATGGTGCCACTTCAAATGTCTAGTAAGACATTTATTTGAATACGGAAATGTTGCCTGGTCTCCCAAGCTAAAAAATATATAACACTTATAGAAAACTGACGTGGAAATATTTTTCAAAAACAGATAATTGGTTTAGTTAACTATTGTTATTGGCCACTGCAACTAGGGTTATTAATGCCCTTGACGGCAAGAGTTAAGCCCTTGTTGATCAGTTTCCAAAAGGGCATTCACTCTTGCAAAAGGCAGCCATTAAGTGGCCTCAAATAGGGTTATTGGCGAGAGTTATTCCCTTGTTTGGTCAGTACTCAACCATCTTCCCCCACCGAGCAAGGGCATTCACTCTTGCAAAAGGTGTTGTTTGCAATGGCCAATAAGAAAGACTACAAATTATCAATTTTCCAAGTCTGGAATATCGTAGAAGGTGGGGTCGGGGGTGGGGTATGATTGAGACAATCACATTATTGCAACATTACAATGATAAAAAACCCAGTAAAACGTTTCACCGCTAGAGGTCATACTCTGAAACTGAATAAAATATTTGATAAAGCTAATCTCTACCAACACGTTTTTTTTAGCTTATATAATTATTAATATTTGGAGCTCATTACCCAGCACTGTTGCCACCCCAGGGACACTCGAAAGCTTAACAAATAATTTAGATAAGTACTGGGAAGAGTATTGCTGTATTCTCTATTGCTTTACTCTCTATTCAGCCAGCTCTATGCTATGCTCTGCCAGCTCTATGCTCTCCTGTACCCGTTCTACTTTACAAGCTCTATGTTCTTTTCTACCAGTATGTGCTCGTTTCTACCAGCTCTGTGCTCTTTTCTACCAGCTCTGTTCTCTTTTCTACCAGCTCTGTGCTCTTTTCTACCAGCCCTGTGCTCTTTTCTACCAGCTCTAGGCTCGTTTCTACCAGCTCTGTTCTACCAGCTCTGTGCTCGTTTCTACCAGCTCTGTGCTCTGTTCTACCAGCTCTGTGCTCTGTTCTACCAGCTCTGTTCTCGTTTCTACCATCTCTGTGCTCTGTTCTACCAGCTCTGTGCTCTGTTCTACCAGCTCTGTTCTCGTTTCTACCAGCTCTAGGCTCGTTTCTACCAGCTCTGTGCTCTTTTCTACCAGCTCTGTTCTCTTTTCTACCAGCTCTGTGCTCTTTTCTACCAGCTCTGTTCTCTTTTCTACCAGCTCTGTGCTCTTTTCTACCAGCTCTGTGCTCTTTTCTACCAGCTCTGTGCTCTTTTCTACCAGCTCTGTTCTACCAGCTCTGTGCTCGTTTCTACCATCTCTGTGCTCTTTTCTACCAGCTCTGTGCTCTTTTCTACCAGCTGCTGTTCTACCAGCTCTGTGCTCGTTTCTACCAGCTCTGTGCTCTGTTCTACCAGCTCTGTGCTCTGTTCTACCAGCTCTGTGCTCGTTTCTACCAGCTCTAGGCTCGTTTCTACCAGCTCTGTGCTCTGTTCTACCAGCTCTGTTCTCGTTTCTACCAGCTCTAGGCTCGTTTCTACCAGCTCTGTTCTCTGTTCTACCAGCTCTGTGCTCGTTTCTACCAGCTCTGTGCTCGTTTCTACCAGCTCTGTGCTCTTTTCTACCAGCTCTGTGCTCTTTTCTACCAGCTCTGTGCTCTTTTCTACCAGCTCTAGGCTCGTTTCTACCAGCTCTGTGCTCGTTTCTACCAGCTCTGTGGTCTTTTCTACCAGCTCTGTGTCTTTTCTACCAGCTCTGTGGTCTTTTCTACCAGCTCTGTGCTCGTTTCTACCAGCTCTGTGCTTCTACCAGCTCTGTGGTCTTTTCTACCAGCTCTAGGCTCGTTTCTACCAGCTCTGTGCTCTTTTCTACCAGCTCTGTTCTCTTTTCTACCAGCTCTAGGCTCGTTTCTACCAGCTCTGTTCTCTGTTCTACCAGCTCTATGCTCGTTTCTACCAGCTCTGTGCTCGTTTCTACCAGCTCTGTGCTCGTTTCTACCAGCTCTGTGCTCGTTTCTACCAGCTCTGTGATCTTTTCTACCAGCTCTGTTCTCTTTTCTGTCAGCTCTGTTCTCTGTTCTACCAGCTCTGTGATCCTTTCTACCAGCTCTGTTCTCTTTTCTACCAGCTCTGTGCTCTTTTCTACCAGCTCTGTTCTCTTTTCTACCAGCTCTGTGCTCTTTTCTACCAGCTCTAGGCTCGTTTCTACCAGCTCTGTTCTGTTCTACCAGCTCTGTGCTCTTTTCTACCAGCTCTGTGCTCGTTTCTACCAGCTCTGTGCTTCTACCAGCTCTGTGGTCTTTTCTACCAGCTCTAGGCTCGTTTCTACCAGCTCTGTGCTCGTTTCTACCAGCTCTGTGCTCTTTTCTACCAGCTCTGTGATCTTTTCTACCAGCTCTGTTCTCTTTTCTACCAGCTCTGTTCTCTGTTCTACCAGCTCTGTGATCCTTTCTACCAGCTCTGTTCTCTGTTCTACCAGCTCTGTGCTCTTTTCTACCAGCTCTGTTCTCTGTTCTACCAGCTCTGTGCTCTTTTCTACCAGCTCTAGGCTCGTTTCTACCAGCTCTGTTCTCTGTTCTACCAGCTCTGTGCTCTTTTCTACCAGCTCTGTGCTCGTTTCTACCAGCTCTGTGCTCGTTTCTACCAGCTCTGTGGTCTTTTCTACCAGCTCTAGGCTCGTTTCTACCAGCTCTGTGCTCGTTTCTACCAGCTCTGTGCTCGTTTCTACCAGCTCTGTGATCTTTTCTACCAGCTCTGTTCTCTTTTCTGCCAGCTCTGTTCTCTGTTCTACCAGCTCTGTGATCCTTTCTACCAGCTCTGTTATCTGTTCTACCAGCTCTGTGCTCTTTTCTACCAGCTCTGTGCTCTTTTCTACCAGCTCTGTTCTCTTTTCTACCAGCTCTGTGCTCTTTTCTACCAGCTCTGTGCTCGTTTCTACCAGCTCTGTGCTCTTTTCTACCAGCTCTGTGCTCTTTTCTACCAGCTCTGTGCTCGTTTCTACCAGCTCTGTGCTCGTTTCTACCAGCTCTGTGCTCGTTTCTACCAGCTCTGTGCTCTTTTCTACCAGCTCTGTGATCTTTTCTACCAGCTCTGTGCTCTTTTCTACCAGCTCTGTTCTACCAGCTCTGTGCTCGTTTCTACCAGCTCTGTGCTCTGTTCTACCAGCTCTGTGCTCTGTTCTACCAGCTCTGTTCTCGTTTCTACCAGCTCTAGGCTCGTTTCTACCAGCTCTGTGCTCTGTTCTACCAGCTCTGTTCTCGTTTCTACCAGCTCTAGGCTCGTTTCTACCAGCTCTGTTCTCTGTTCTACCAGCTCTATGCGCGTTTCTACCAGCTCTGTGCTCGTTTCTACCAGCTCTGTGCTCTTTTCTACCAGCTCTGTGCTCTTTTCTACCAGCTCTGTGCTCGTTTCTACCAGCTCTAGGCGCGTTTCTACCAGCTCTGTGATCGTTTCTACCAGCTCTGTGGTCTTTTCTACCAGCTCTGTGGTCTTTTCTACCAGCTCTAAGCTCGTTTCTACCAGCTCTGTGCTTCTACCAGCTCTGTGGTCTTTTCTACCAGCTCTAGGCTCGTTTCTACCAGCTCTGTGCTCTGTTCTACCAGCTCTGTTCTCGTTTCTACCAGCTCTAGGCTCGTTTCTACCAGCTCTGTTCTCTGTTCTACCAGCTCTATGCGCGTTTCTACCAGCTCTAGGCTCGTTTCTACCAGCTCTGTGCTCGTTTCTACCAGCTCTGTGCTCGTTTCTACCAGCTCTGTGATCTTTTCTACCAGCTCTGTTCTCTTTTCTGTCAGCTCTGTTCTCTGTTCTACCAGCTCTGTGATCCTTTCTACCAGCTCTGTTCTCTGTTCTACCAGCTCTGTGCTCTTTTCTACCAGCTCTGTTCTCTGTTCTACCAGCTCTGTGCTCTTTTCTACCAGCTCTAGGCTCGTTTCTAGCAGCTCTGTTCTTTGTTCTACCAGCTCTGTGCTCTTTTCTACCAGCTCTGTGCTCGTTTCTACCAGCTCTGTGCTTCTACCAGCTCTGTGGTCTTTTCTACCAGCTCTAGGCTCGTTTCTACCAGCTCTGTGCTCGTTTCTACCAGCTCTGTGCTCGTTTCTACCAGCTCTGTGATCTTTTCTACCAGCTCTGTTCTCTTTTCTGTCAGCTCTGTTCTCTGTTCTACCAGCTCTGTGATCCTTTCTACCAGCTCTGTTCTCTGTTCTACCAGCTCTGTGCTCTTTTCTACCAGCTCTGTGCTCTTTTCTACCAGCTCTGTGCTCTTTTCTACCAGCTCTAGGCTCGTTTCTACCAGCTCTGTTCTCTTTTCTACCAGCTCTGTGCTCTTTTCTACCAGCTCTGTGCTCGTTTCTACCAGCTCTGTGGTTCTACCAGCTCTGTGGTCTTTTCTACCAGCTCTAGGCTCGTTTCTACCAGCTCTGTGCTCGTTTCTACCAGCTCTGTGCTCTTTTCTACCAGCTCTGTGATCTTTTCTACCAGCTCTGTTCTCTTTTCTGCCAGCTCTGTTCTCTGTTCTACCAGCTCTGTGATCCTTTCTACCAGCTCTGTTATCTGTTCTACCAGCTCTGTGCTCTTTTCTACCAGCTCTAGGCTCGTTTCTAGCAGCTCTGTTCTTTTTTCTACCAGCTCTGTGCTCTTTTCTACCAGCTCTGTGCTCGTTTCTACCAGCTCTGTGCTCTTTTCTACCAGCTCTGTGATCTTTTCTACCAGCTCTGTGCTCGTTTCTACCAGCTCTAGGCTCGTTTCTACCAGCTCTGTGCTCGTTTCTACCAGCTCTGTGCTCGTTTCTACCAGCTCTGTGATCTTTTCTACCAGCTCTGTGCTCTTTTCTACCAGCTCTGTTCTACCAGCTCTGTGCTCTTTTCTACCAGCTCTGTGCTCGTTTCTACCAGTTCTGTGCTCATTTCTACCAGCTCTGTGCTCGTTTCTACGAGCTCTGTTCTACCAGCTCTGTTCTCTGTTCTACCAGCTCTGTGCTCGTTTCTACCATCTCTGTGCTCTTTTCTACCAGCTCTGTGCTCTTTTCTACCAGCTCTGTGCTCTTTTCTACAAGCTATGTGCTCTTTTCTACCAGCTCTGTGCTCTTTTCTACCAGCTCTGTGCTCTTGTCTACCAGCTCTGTGCTCTGTTCTACCAGCTCTATGCTCTAATTTACTTTACAGGCTTACAGGGCATATCCTTGTTAGTTTAGCTCTATGCTCTATTCCACCAAAACTGTGCTGTATTCCATTAGCTCTACGCTCACAAATCTCTCACGTTCCCATCGTCCTATTGTTGACATGCTTCGTGTCTCAAAGTTCGAATCTACCACAGCTCTATTTCTCAACTCCCGTGTTTTAATAACTCTATGCTCTGACAGCTTTATGTCCCCACAGCTCAATGTTCTCATAACTTTATTTTCGTGTATCTGTATGCTTTCATAGCTCATTGGTTCAGCAAGTATAAACTAGTCGTAGCCCTCAACTCGTTCTTTCCATTGCTATTATTATATATAAAGTATCCGCAGATTTTTGCTATCATAGCACTATGTTCGCATTACTATCTCATCTTTATAGGTTCTAAGTTCCCAAAACAATTTCCCACTGGGTGTGGCGATATACTAGGACTCCTTTGCCTTGCAGGTTGTGGCGGGGCAACAGGCGGCACTGTTGTCTCCACTGAAAGTTTCAGTGAAATACTCCATGTTTTCTGTGACGGGTACATCGAACGGGTAAGAGCCGCATTAAAAACTCTAGCCAGGGGTTCCCATAGAAAGTTCCCCCTCAGTTGCTTCCCACAGCGTGCATTTCCCCCTAGCCCCATGTTTCCACACGAAGTTCCCACATAGTTCTATGTTCCCAGAAATATATTTGTCTCCTAGCCCAAACCGTTATAGCATTAGCCCTATGCTCCACAAAGATCCACCCTAGTTCCACGTTAGCGCTACAATGTTCACTTCGATTAATGTTATCAAAGCAATTTCCACATCAATTCTTCGTTCCCACAGCAATTTCACTCTTATGTTCCCACAACAATGTCCACCTCCATTCTTCGTTCCCACAGCAATTTCACTCTTAACTATGTTCCCACAACAATTTCCACCTCAATTCTTCGTTCCCACATCAATGTCACTCTTAACTTTGTTCCCACAACAATTTCCACCTCAATTCTTCGTTCCCACAGCAATTTCACTCTTAACTATGTTCCCACAACAATTTCCACCTCAATTCTTTGTTCCCACAGCAATTTCACTCTTAACTATGTTCCCACAACAATTTCCACCTCAATTCTTCGTTCCCACATCAATGTCACTCTTAACTATGTCCCCACAACAATTTCCACCTCAATTCTTCGTTTCCACAGCAAGTTCACTCTTAACTATTTTCCCACAACAATGTCCACCTCAATTCTTCGTTCCCACATCAATGTCACTCTTAACTTTGTTCCCACAACAATTTCCACCTCAATTCTTCGTTTCCACAGCAAGTTCACTCTTAACTATTTCCCCACAACAATGTCCACCTCAATTCGTCGTTCCCACATCAATGTCACTCTTAACTATGTTCCCACAACAATTTCCACCTCAATTCTTCGTTCCCACATCAATGTTACTCTTAACTTTGTTCCCACAACAATTTCCACCTCAATTCTTCGTTTCCACAGCAAGTTCACTCTTAACTATTTCCCCACAACAATGTCCACCTCAATTCGTCGTTCCCACATCAATGTCACTCTTAACTTTGTTCCCACAACAATTTCCACCTCAATTCGTCGTTCCCACAGCAATTTCACTCTTATGTTCCCACAACAATTTCCACCTCAATTCGTCGTTCCCACAGCAATTTCACTCTTATGTTCCCACAACAATTTCCACCTCAATTCGTCGTTCCCACAGCAATTTCACTCTTATGTTCCCACAACAATGTCCACCTCAATTCTTCGTTCCCACAGCAATTTCACTCTTAACTATGTTCCCACAATTTCCACCTAGTAGTACGTTCCAACAACTATTTTTCATTTGCTCTAAGTTCCTACAAGAACTTCCATTCTTAATTCTAAGTTCCTATAGTGCATCAGTTCTTTTTACCAAAAGCAGTTTTCCTTTAGCTCTGTCTTCCGGCAGCAATTCCCCACTGATCTATGTCCCCGCAGTAATTTCTCACATAGCCCTATGCTCCCATATAAATCCCCCCACCCCACCCCATTTAGCCCTACGTTCCCACATACACGATCCCACAACAATTTTCACCTATAGCTCTTCTTCTTCTTCTTTGATCGCTCAGACAGTTCCCTGTCAATTATGAGCGCAGATGCGTCATGCTGCCGTTATGCGCCTAACTAAGTAATAGTTAGGCCCAGCAAGTCCGACTTTGGCTGGAGGAAATGTTTTTGAAAGTGTTTCGTGAAAAAAGGCAGGAATGGACCGGTAAGGCAGAAAGATAGTAGATGACAGAAAGCAAAGGGAAAAGGCAGAGTTAAAGAGAGTGACAGATTAGAGGAAGTTACAAGCACAGAACTTCCAGAATGTGGGGGAACTATTTATACAAAAGACCCCCCGGTATCCCCACGGGGGGAACCTATAGCTCTATATTTTCACACAATTGTATATGTTCCCACAATAGGCCTAATGTCTCCCCGTAGTTCTATGTTTCCGTGCAAATTGCCCTTTAAATCTAACTTCGCACAGTAGTTTCCCCCTTACATAATATACACTGCTCAAAATTTGCTAAGGATATTCTTGTATAACCTTGATTACTAAGACGTGGTGTAATTGTAAGCAATAAAAGGTTACATGTCCGGAAAAAGCAATCATCCGTGAACGCAGGGTCACCCAAACTTGTTTTATCCGACTTCCTGGTCACGTGCATCATGTGAATTTCGAGCCCCGAACCAGATTAACTTCCCCTTTATTTTTGACTTCCCACAGTAATTCCCCCTTTAGTTCTGACTTCCCACAGTAATTCCCCCTTTAGTTCTGACTTCCCACAGTAATTCCCCCTTTAGTTCTGACTTCCCACAGTAATTCCCCCTTTAGTTCTGACTTCCCACAGTAATTCCCCCTTTAGTTCTGACTTCCCACAGTAATTCCCCCTTTAGTTCTGACTTCCCACAGTAATTTCCCCTTTAGTTCTGACTTCCCACAGTAATTCCCCCTTTAGTTCTGACTTCCCACAGTAATTCCCCCTTTAGTTCTGACTTCCCACAGTAATTCCCCCTTTAGTTCTGACTTCCCACAGTAATTCCCCCTTTAGTTCTGACTTCCCACAGTAATTCCCCCTTTAGTTCTGACTTCCCACAGTAATTCCCCCTTTAGTTCTGACTTCCCACAGTAATTCCCCCTTTAGTTCTGACTTCCCACAGTAATTTCCCCTTTAGTTCTGACTTCCCACAGTAATTCCCCCTTTAGTTCTGACTTCCCACAGTAATTCCCCCTTTAGTTCTGACTTCCCACAGTAATTCCCCCTTTAGTTCTGACTTCCCACAGTAATTCCCCCTTTAGTTCTGACTTCCCACAGTAATTCCCCCTTTAGTTCTGACTTCCCACAGTAATTCCCCCTTTAGTTCTGACTTCCCACAGTAATTTCCCCTTTAGTTCTGACTTCCCACAGTAATTCCCCCTTAGGTCCATGCTTCCAAAGTAATTCCTCCCCTAGTTCCATGCTTCCAAAGCAATTCCCCCTTAGTTCCATGTTCACAAAGCAATTCCCCCTTAGTTCCATGTTTCCAAAGCAATTCCCCCTTAGTTCCATGTTTCCAAAGCAATTTCCCCCTTAGTTCCATGTTCACAAAGCAATTTCCCCCCTAGTTCCATGTTTCCAAAGCAATTCCCCCCTAGTTCCATGTTCACAAAGCAATTCCCCCTTAGTTCCATGTTTCCAAAGCAATTTCCCCCTTAGTTCCATGTTTCCAAAGCAATTTCCCCCTAGTTCCATGTTCACAAAGCAATTCCCCCTTAGTTCCATGTTTCCAAAGCAATAGTTCCATGTTCCCAAAGCAATTCCCCCTTAGTTCCATGTTCCCAAAGCAATTCCCCCTAGTTCCATGTTTCCAAAGCAATTTCCCCCTTAGTTCCATGTTCACAAAGCAATTTCCCCCTTAGTTCCATGTTCACAAAGCAATTCCCCCCTAGTTCCATGTTCACAAAGCAATTTCCCCCTTAGTTCCATGTTCCAAAGCAATTCCCCCTAGTTCCATGTTTTCAAAGCAATTTCCCCCTAGTTCCATGTTCACAAAGCAATTTCCCCCCTAGTTCCATGTTCCAAAGCAATTCCCCCCTAGTTCCATGTTCTTAGTTCCAAAGCAATTCCCCCTTAGTTAGTTCCATGTTTCCAAAGCAATTCCCCCTAGTTCCATCCAAAGCAATTCCCCCTAGTTCCATGTTTCCAAAGCAATTTCCCCCTAGTTCCATGTTTCCAAAGCAATTCCCCCTAGTTCCATGTTCCCAAAGCAATTCCCCCCTAGTTCCATGTTTCCAAAGCAATTCCCCCCTAGTTCCATGTTTCCAAAGCAATTCCCCCTAGTTCCATGTTCCCAAAGCAATTCCCCCTTAGTTCCATGTTCCCAAAGCAATTCCCCCTAGTTCCATGTTTCCAAAGCAATTCCCCCCTAGTTCCCCCCCCCCAAAGCAATTCCCCCTAGTTCCATGTTCACAAAGCAATTTCCCCCCTAGTTCCATGCTTCCAAAGTAATTCCCCCCTAGTTCCATGTTCACAAAGCAATTCCCCCTTAGTTCCATGTTCACAAAGCAATTCCCCCTTAGTTCCATGTTCCCAAAGCAATTCCCCCTAGTTCCATGTTTCCAAAGCAATTCCCCCTTAGTTCCATGTTCACAAAGCAATTCCCCCTTAGTTCCATGTTCACAAAGCAATTCCCCCTTAGTTCCATGTTCACAAAGCAATTTCCCCCCTAGTTCCATGTTCACAAAGCAATTTCCCCCTAGTTCCATGTTCACAAAGCAATTCCCCCTTAGTTCCATGTTCACAAAGCAATTCCCCCCTAGTTCCATGTTCACAAAGCAATTCCCCCTTAGTTCCATGTTCACAAAGCAATTCCCCCTTAGTTCCATGTTCACAAAGCAATTCCCCCTTAGTTCCATGTTCACAAAGCAATTTCCCCCTTAGTTCCATGTTCCCAAAGCAATTTCCCCTGAATTATATGTTCCCCAAAGCAATTTCCTACTGAGAGTGGCGATGCACCTAGGCTCCTTTGCCTTGCAGGACGGGGCGGGGCAACATGTGGCGCTGTTGTCTCCAATAATAATGTCAGTGAAATACCCCATATGTCCTATGACGGGTACATCGAACGCGGGTAAGAGCCGCGGTAAAGGCTCTCGCCACGGGCGGGGTGGGATCCTCGGGGTAACTTCTCGTTTCGCCTTTTTCCCATTTTGCCTTATTCCCATATCACCTGTTTTGTTTCGCCTTCTCTCGTGATTTTTCCCCTTTCTTTTCTTAAAAAAGAAGATAAGTACCCTTTATTCATTGGCTAAAAGGGCGAGTGTGCATTTGACTGTTTGCATTTGCACTTTTGCTCTGTGGTGTGTGTCCGAGACACAGAGAGAGAGAGAGAGAGAGAGAGAGAGAGAGAGAGAGAGAGAGAGAGAGAGAGAGAGAGAGAGAGAGAGAGAGAGAGAGATAGAGAGAAAGAGAGAGAGAGAGAGAGAGAGAGAGAGAGAGAGAGAGAGAGAGAGAGAGAGAGAGAGAGAGAGAGAGACAGTACAGACACAAACACACAGACAATACAGGAACGCAAAGACAGAGAGACAGACATACACAGACAAACAGAGACAGAGACAGAAGAAACTCAGACAGAGAGAGGGAGTTTACTGAAGCAAAGATTAACCAATGTCGCTTTTTTTTAGTCAGCTTATCAGTTAATAGCGAGAGAGCAAGAGAGAGAGAGAGAGAGAGAGAGAGAGAGAGAGAGAGAGAGAGAGAGAGAGAGAGAGAGAGAGAGAGAGAGAGAGAGAGAGAGACAGAAGAGAGAGAGAGAAAGAGAGAGAGAGAGAGAGAGAGAGAGAGAGAGAGAGAGAGAGAGAGAGAGAGAGAGAGAGAGAGAGAGAGAGAGAGAGAGAGAGAGAGAGAGAGAGAGAGAGAGAGAGAGAGAGAGAGAGAGAGAGAGAGAGAGAGAGAGAGAGAGAGAGAGAGAGAGAGAGAGAGAGAAAACGCGGAACTCGGATATTCGATCGAGAGAGAGAGAGAGAGACAGAGAGAGAGAGAGAGAGAGAGAGAGAGAGAGAGAGAGAGAGAGAGAGCGAGAGCAAGAGAGAGAGAGTGAGAGAGAGAGAGAGAGAGAGAGAGAGAACTCGGAACTCGGAAATTCGAGAGAGAGGGGGGGGGGGAGAGAGAGAGAGAGAGAGAGAGAGAGAGAGAGAGAGAGAGAGAGAGAGAGAGAGAGAGAGAGAGATTGAGTGCGTGAATGGGACTGCATTGGAGGCAGGAAAATGAAGAAAAGGGCGAAATGGCACTGTGGTTAAGGCGAATGAAAACCGTCATACATTTTCCCACAGTAATTTCCCCCATTGCCCTATGTTCCCACAGGAATTTCCCCCTTAGCCCTATGTTCCCACAGTAATTTCCCCCTTAGCCCTATGTTCCCACAGTAATTTCCCCTTAGCCCTATGTTCCCACAGTAATTTCCCCCTTAGCCCTATGTTCCCACAGTAATTTCCCCCTTAGCCCTATGTTCCCACAGTAATTTCCCCTTAGCCCTATGTTCCCACAATAATTTCCCCCTTAGCCCTATGTTCCCACAGTAATTTCCCCCTTAGCCCTATGTTCCCACAGTAATTTCCCCCTTAGCCCTATGTTCCCACAGTAATTTCCCCTTAGCCCTATGTTCCCACAGTAATTTCCCCCTTAGCCCTATGTTCCCACAGTAATTTCCCCCTTAGCCCTATGTTCCCACAGTAATTTCCCCCTTAGCCCTATGTTCCCACAGTAATTTCCCCCTTAGCCCTATGTTCCCACAGTAATTTCCCCTTAGCCCTATGTTCCCACAGAAATTTTCCCCTTAGCCCTATGTTCCCACAGTAATTTTCCCCTTAGCCCTATGTTCCCACAGAATTTTCCCCTTAGCCCTATGTTCCCACAGAAATTTTCCCCTTAGCCCTATGTTCCCACAGAAATTTCCCCCTTAGCCCTATGTTCCCACAGTAATTTCTTCCTTATCCCTATGTTCCCACAATAATTTCCCCCTTAGCCCTATGGTCCCACAGTAATTTCCCCCTTAGCCCTATGTTCTCACAGTAATTTCCCCCTTAGCTCTCTGTTCCCACAGTAATTTCTTCCTTATCCCTATGTTCCCACAATAATTTCCCCCTTAGCCCTATGGTCCCACAGTAATTTCCCTCTTAGCACTATGTTCCCACAGTAATTTCCCCCATAGCCTTATGTTCCCACAGCAATTTCCCCCTTAGCCCTCTGTTTCCACATTAATTTCCCCTTAGCCCTATGTTCCCACAGCAATTTTCCCCTTAGCCCTATGTTCCCACAGCAATTTTCCCCTTAGCCCTATGTTCCCACAGTAATTTCCCCCTTAGCCTTATGTTCCCACAGTAATTTCCCCTTAGCGCTATATTCCCACAGAAATGTCCCCCTTAGCCCTATGTTCCCACAGAAATTTCCCCTTAGCCCTATGTTCAAACAGAAATTTCCCCTTAGCCCTATGTTCCCACAGTAATTTCCCCTTAGCGCTATATTCCCACAGAAATGTCCCCCTTTGCCCTATGTTCCCACAGAAATTTCCCCTTAGCCCTATGTTCCCACAGTAATTTCCCCTTAGCGCTATATTCCCACAGAAATGTCCCCCTTAGCCTTATGTTCCCACATTAATTTCCCCTTAGCGCTATATTCCCACAGAAATGTCCCCCTTAGCCTTATGTTCCCACATTAATTTCCCCTTAGCCTTATGTTCCCACAGAAATTTCCCCTTAGCGCTATGTTCCCACATAAATTTCCCCTTAGCGCTATGTTCAAACAGAAATTTCCCCTTATCGCTATATTCCCCTAGCACTTTCTTTCATAGCATTATGTTCCCACTGCAATTTCCTCATTGCCCTATGTTACCGCAGCTATTTCTCTCAATACTTTATGTTCCCGTAGCATGTTCTCGCGTAAATCTATATTCCCAGAGTAATTTCCACATTAGCCCTATGTTTAGGGCACCTGCAGAGTACATCCGGATTTTCCTCTCGGAAATAATCAATAAGTAAAAGAAAGAAGGAAAAAAACCACACGGACGTGTCCGTATTTCCCCTAATTCGTATTTTGTTTCCTTCTTACTTTTACTTATTGATTATTTCCGCGCGGAAAATCCGGATGTACTGTGTACATGCGCTTATTTTCCCTTAGCTCTATGTTCCTACAAGAATTTCTATCCTCAAGGCCGGGTTCACATTACTAGACGCGTAAGTTCCGTACAGAAAACCCTAAATAAGTGGAAGAAAGAAGGATAAAAGTTTACGCATATAGGGGAAATTCGGACACGTGCGCAAATCTTTTCCCTTCTTTGTTTCACTTATTTATGGATTGCGCACAGGTTTCCGCATGGAATATCCGCTTATGTGTGTACACGGCCTTACTCAAAGCAATTGCTCCCGTAGCCCTTTATTCCCAAAGCAATGTTGTTACTTCTTACCTCCCCAAGTAGTTTTCCCCTTAGTTCCATGTTCCCAAAGCAAATTTCCGTTAGGCGATGTACCTAGGCTCCTTTGCCTTGCAGGACGGGGCGGGGCAACAGGTGGCGCTGTTGTCTCCAATGATAATTTCAGTGAAATACCCCATGTGTGCTATGACGGGTATATGGAACGCGGGTAAGAGCCGCGATAAAAGCTCTCGCCACGGGGTGGAATCTTCAGGGTAACTTCCCGAATCACCTTTTCCCATATCGCGTATTTTTATTTTACCTTTTCGTGAATTTGTGTTGGTGCAAAGTGCTATTTCGCCTTGTTCATTGTCTCAAAAGGAGAGTGAGTGTTGCTTGTGTGGGTTTGCACGTTTGTTCTGTGTTGTGTGAGAGAGAGAGAGAGAGACAGACAGACACACAGACAGACAGACAGACAGACAGACAGTTACAGAGACAAAATTTCAGAGAGAGAGAGAGAGAGAGGGAGGGAGGGAGGGAGTGTTTTTGAGCAATCAATACATAAACCAATCTGTCGATTTGTTTAGTCAGGCAATCACTTTATAGAGACAGACAGAGGAAACGAGACACTCAGGGAGAGAGAGAGAGAGAGAGAGAGAGAGAGAGAGAGAGAGAGAGAGAGAGAGAGAGAGAGAGAGAGAGAGAGAGAGAGAGAGAGAGAGAGAGAGAACTTGAAAACTTGAAAACTTGAACTTTATTTTTCAAGAGAGAGAGAGAGACAGAGACAGACAGAGAGAGATAGAGACAGACAGAGAGAGAGAGAGAGAGAGAGAGAGGGGGGGGGGGGGGGTAGAGTGTGTGAACAGGACTAAAGTAAAAGAGACAGCAAAATTGAGGAAAAAAGGCAAAATGAATAAGGCGGATCGAAACCATTTGACATGCTCCCTAAAGGACCAGCCACACGTCCACTAATATCGCGCGACTGTACAATACGATTCGATCACGTGGTCTCGATGCGCCAATCACATTTGTTCTTGGAGACCACGTGATGGAATCGTTTCGTACAGTCGTGCAATTTTAGTGGACGTTTGACTGGCCCTTTAGCTAGCTATGTCCCACTTGGCCCTAGAGTCCCACAACATTTCCCCCACTAAGTCTATGTTGCAACTTCAATTTCCCACCTTAGCTTTATGTTCCTGAAGCAATTTCCCCTCAGCCCTTTGTTCCCACAGCAATTTCCCCATTACCTGTCAGGTAAAACTTCAACTAGCCCGATGTTCCTATATCAATTTCTCCCATAGCTCTATGTTCCTGCAGCAATTTATCTCATAGCCCTATGTTCCCACTGCAACTTCTCTCATAGCCTTACGTTCCCAGAACAATTTTACCATAGCCCTATGTTCCCACTGCAATTTCTCTCATAGCCCTATGTCCCCATAGTAATTCCTCTCATCGCATCGCCCTACGTTCCTCTCGCAAATTTGTATCATAGCCCTCTCATAATTTCTCTCATCGCCCTACGTTCCCACGGCAATTTCTGTCATAGTCCTATGTTCCCATGGCAATTTCTGTCATAACCCTATGCTTCCACAGCCATTTCTCTCATAAACCTATGTTCCCACAACAATTTATCTCATAACTCTGTTTTTACAGCCATTTCTCTCACAGCCCTATGTTTCCATAGCCATTTCTCTGATAGCCCTATGTTCCCACGGCAATTTCTGCCATAGCCCTATGTTCCCACGGCAATTTATGTCATAGCCCTATGTTTTCACAGTCATTTATCTCATAGCCCTATGTTCCCACGGCGATTTCTCTCATAGCTCAATGCTCCCATAGTAATTTATCATAGCCCTGTGTTCCCATAGCAATTCTTCTCGTAGTCCTATGTTTTCAGTCATTTCTCTCATAGCCCTGTGTTCCCATGGCGATTCCTCTCTTAGCCCTATGTTTTTACAGTCATTTCTCTCATAGCCCTATGTTCCCATGGCGATTCCTCTCTTAGCCCTATGTTTTTACAGCCATTTCTCTCATAGCCCTATGTTCCCACAGCCATTTCGCACATAGCCCTATGTTTCCACAGCCATTTATCTCATAGCCCTATGTTCCCATAGCAATTTCTCTCATAGCCCTATGTTCCCATAGCAACTCTACGCTGGCAGAACTATGCTGTCAACACTCTATGCTGTCACAACTCTATGCTGTCACAACTCTATGCTGTCAACACTCTATGCTGTCACATCTTTATACTGTCAACACTCTATGCGGTCACAACTCTATGCTGTCAACAATCTATGCTGTCACAACTCTATGCTGTCAACAATCTATGCTGTCACAACTCTATACTGTCAACAATCTATGCTGTCACAACTCTATACTGTCAACACTATATGCTGTCAAAACTATGCTGTCACAACTGTATGCTGTCTCCAAAATCTATGCTGTCAAAGCTCTATGCTGGGACAACTCTATGTTGTCAACACTATGCCGTCACTACTGTATGCTCTCAAAAATCTATTATGTTAAAGCTCTATGCTGGAACAACTCTATGTTGTCAACACTATGCCGTCACTACTGTATGCTCTCAAAAATCTATTATGTTAAAGCTCTATGCTGGAACAACTCTATGTTGTCAAAACTATGCCGTCACTACTGTATGCTCTCAAACGTCTATGCTGTTAAAGCTCTATGCTGTCACAACTGTATGCTCTCAAAAATCTATGCTGTTAAAGCTCTATGCTGGCACAACTCTATGTTGTCAAAGGCCTATGCTGTCACAGCTCTATGCATTTATAGCTCTATCTTACCACAAATCTGTCCTTCAGAGCTCGTAAGCTCCCACAGCGCTATGCTTCAGAGATGCATGCACTCACAGCGCTATGCTCTCGAAGCTCTATGCACTTGAAGCTCTATGCACTTACAGCTCTATGCATTTACAGCTCTATGCACTTTAAAAAAATGTCTATGCACTTACAAATTTATGCACGGTATATCTCTCATGGCGGTTTTGTTTCACAAATAAAGATCTCTCTCCCCCCCCCCCCCTTTCACGTTGTATTCACAAATTATTCCAACAATATTGGTCTAATTTTGCACTAAGTGCTGCAGCGACGGTCTTTGAGGTCCACGTTTCTCTATATTTACAACTGGAATAAAATCTGCAGTGAAAGGGTTAAAATCGTAAATCCCATCTTTCACGTGCGGGCAGTTACTCGGGTCAATTTATCTGTCACGCTTGTTGCTAGTTTTTCTCTCTCTCTCTCTCTCTCTCTCTCTCTCTCTCTCTCTCTCTCTCTCTCTCTCTCTCTCTCTCTCTCTCTCTCTCTCTCTCTCTCTCTCTCTCTTTATCTCTCTCTCTCTCTCTCTCTCTCTCTCTCTCTCTCTCTCTCTCTCTCTCTCTCTCTCTCTCTCTCTCTCTCTCTCTCTCTCTCTCTCTCTCTCTCTCTCTCTCTCTCAGCACACGTTAAACCCAGTAGCAACGAAAAAGTGGTCATTTGGTCAAAATGTACTCCCCCCCCTTTCCTTCCTCATCAGTCACACATAAATTGTATGCATTAAAAAATATGGGTGGCGTGCCTCTGGCTGCGACGCGCTCTCCAGGTGGGAGCAACCCGAATTTCACAGAGACGCCTCTGTGACTATAAAGTACCTAATACTAATACCTATCCAACGGCAGGGATGTCCTTAAGTGCTCTTGCCGAGAAACTTGGCGTGTAGATAGGGGCCTACCCTGGGCCAGTTGTACGCACTTCCCTTATTCTTATGATTATGACTTTATGTGAGTGAGTAAGCTTACTTTTCTTCCCGCTATAACGCATAATAGGTTGTGTGTGTCTTGTTTTTATTGTACACGTACTTTATGTCAATTAATGTGTTGAAAGTTACGTATGTGCAATTATGATATTGTTGTGCTTTTGATATTATTTAACAGTGTATATGAGTATTTTTCTCCTCTTATGTACTGCATAATATGTATACAATATGTATCGAATGCCTTAGTGCATCTGTAGCCTAGTACATGGCAGCAATTTTGAAAAACGTCATTTTGCAACTCATGCTTATACATACCGATACAATTTAAATCTCTCTCTCTCTCTCTCTCTCTCTCTCTCTCTCTCTCTCTCTCTCTCTCTCTCTCTCTCTCTCTCTCTCTCTCTCTCTCTCTCTCTCTCTCTCTCTCTCTCTCTCTCTCTCTCTCATTGTTTCTGTTCGCCTGAGACACTATTGGAGGCAAGCGATGTTCAGTGTGTTGGCCACATCATCTTGCTTTTCGTACCGTCATCGTCTTCGTCTTCAGCCCTCGCAACTTCACTACACCACTACTAGCTGGTACGTAATGAGTCATCATGTGTGGCTACTCTTGTGTTAGTAGGGCAGGTAATACCATGTCTGGGTCCCCCATTCAGAGGAGGCGTTTTAGATGATGTGTCTGTTTGTTTGTCTGTTCGATAAAATTATCTTGTGAATAAATACACATGCACAAACACATGCACACGTAATGTGCGCGCGTATCTCATGTTGAGGTTACCCATTGTGATTCACGCGCGGACACACTCGTACACGCCGGCACACACGTACGTACGCACATAGGCACTCACACACATACATACACGCACGCACGCACGCCGCCACCCCACCCCCTATTGTCCTTTTCCCATGCAATCAAACGGAGATCGACCCACTAATCTAAAACTCATAGCAAATTATAACAACCCCAGTGTTTTCTACGGTGCCAACAAGTGTAGTTAACTATTCACCCCACCCCCACCCCCACCCGCCCGCCCGCCCAATTGCACACTTAGACACAGAGATTACAGGGAAATGATCGTACCAAAAACATTAAAATTATCTGTCATTATAGCCCAAACTCGACAGAGCTAATCATTAAGCCCCGCTCCCCTAACAATAGATCAATTATTGTCAACGTCGTGAGACAACTTCATGACATAACAATGCCCCAAAGAAAACGGGGGTTAGCTCAAGGAGCTGAGGTAAAGCACCCACCCTCCCACCCACTGCCACCCAAAAAGGCGTATTGACCCAAACAATCGTCTTTCATGCGCATGCTGCCCGTTCATTCACACACGCACGCTCGCACACACACATGCACGCACGCGCGCGCGCGCACTCATACACGCAGACTGAACCGAAGAGCTTTATCCCTGTCGAACTGGTAAGCACTCTGAAATTCAAGCATGATTAGTTCAGAGGTTTGAGCTACAGACGATGGCATGTATTCTTGCAGCACCGCTCGCGCGCAAAAACACACACGCATTGATACGCACATATAGAGAGAGGGAGGGGGAGGAGAGAGAGAGAGAGAGAGAGAGAGAGAGAGAGAGAGAGAGAGAGAGAGAGAGAGAGAGAGAGAGAGAGAGAGAACTAGCGCTTTGGATGGCAGGAAAGAAGTGTGTGTGTGTCTGTGCGCGTGTGCGTGCGTGCGTGTGTGTGTGTGTGTGTGTGTGTGTGTGTGTGCGTGTCTGTGTGCGTGTGTCTGTGCGCGTGTGTGCGCGAGTGTGTATGTGTGCTTGTGTGTGTGTTTGTGTCTTTGTCTGTGCGTGTGTAAACAAGGCTAGATAATGCAGAAAATAGCGAAGGGCTAGGGTGGAGTACAGCGGCGATTTGGGGCAGGAGGGGAGGAGAGACGGGAGGGACGGAGCTAACGAAGGGAGGGGGTGAAAACACACAAGCTGTAATGTTCTTGTTTCTAGAACCGATGCCTGGAGAGATCAACAATGACCGTAATTAGCCTGAAGTAATGAAGTGAGCAACACGGCCATTTTCAGCTACGTCTGACTGCCACTGCCACAACGAGTCCTAGAGAGGAACAGACCGCGCACCACTGAAGTAAGTACGCTCGAGCTATTATTGTGAGTGAACAACGCAATTTATGAGAAAATTAAGCTTTACGTCCTCCCGCTCTTAAAAAGACCATATGGGACAAGGCAATTTATCCAGCATTACTTGCTATTTATTTAGTTTTCTTTTGTATCCCTTTTCTCAGATGGCTTTTATCATTGGTTAACATTAACCTGTAGTATGGGCCAACAGAAACATGAGAGCTGTACAATAAATGATTTTCTACAATCATGGTGCAGTGTAATGGAAAATCATGGAAAGCAGATTTAGTCTCATTGTGGAAGACTACGACTCTCAAACGCACGGGGTTCTGGGGGGTGGTACACGGGGGGGGAGGGGGGGCAAATTCTGGCACCGGCTCTGGTGCTGCTGACATGCGCTATACCAGCCGCGAGGCAAAGAGAGCTGGTAATGTTTCCAGGTTGGCCTTTGGGGAACTTCCCCAGGAGGCTCACCATGCGGATAGTCTAAGGATATCAAATCCCGAAAATGGCCGAGAGAGCACGATAACGGGGAGTGTACCCTGGGCAAGGCATCTCCACTATAAACAAATTCTAGCCCAGCCCTGCCGGAATAGCATCTGTGAACCCCTCTTGCGGATAGGTACTAAGGATATCTGGCAAGTCGTGGTCGGAAACGACTGACTGGCATACGGGTGTTGTTCGTTCATGTGTCTGTTCTTTTTGTGTTTGGTTTCAGTACAACTGCCACCTTGTTCGTTTTCTCTTTTATTCTTTTTGTCCCTCTGTGTGTGTCTCCCTTTCTAAATCGTCTTATTCAAACGCACAGATGTCTGTGAATTAGACTGAATGCCTGATACACCCCCCCCCCCCCACCCTATCGTCCTCCCTCCATCTCCACTCATCACTCTCTCTTTTTTGTAACTTTCTTTTTCTTTACGCACAAACATTCTCTCACTTACATTCTCACACACACATTATCTCTGACTTTCACTCTCACTCTTCACTCTCTTTGTCTATCCCTTTACCTCTGTATCTCTCTCTCTTATGCTGACTCTTTCCCTCTCAACCCAGTCCACGCACACACTGCAACATTGGGAATTCCTCAGCGACATGTACAACATTAGGCCTATCCTTACCTCCCAAAATTAAGAAAATAAGATCTTGAAATAACAGGCCCTGATTTTAAGCCTTTTAGTGGCGTAGGTGTTAAACCATTGTGGTGCATAAATGCGACATTGGCGGTGAAAGGGTTAACCACTCTTTAGATTCACGCAAACTTGGAAGTCAAACTGGCAGATGCGGTCATTTTATAACATTGGTTTTGAATGAAGGGTATTGACACTGACCCCATGTTCGAATCGGCACTTGCCGGGTTCCACATTGTCTGAGCAGAATGTTCTGGTGGAGATAGTTGCTGGAAAAAGGAAAACCACACTCACACAGAATTCAAAAGAAAAAGGTAAAGCGTATATAATTATTTATATATTAAATTAGTTCGCCTCCTTCAATGTAACTTGCTTTGTATACTGAAGTTGTCATCTGACCTCTTCCAGAATGAATCTGAACTGTGACTGTGTCTCTTTTGTCTGTTCGCGTAGTATGTTGTGAACCGCTGTTCCGAATCTCTTTAAATTTTGTTTGGTGGTATATATTACCGTAAGCTGATGAGTCCTGTCGAGTACCTAATTGTTACGCCCGGTGGCTTGTTGCCGGTGAGCTCTTTATCTCTGCCTCTTTCTCTTTATTTCCACGAAAGTCTTGCACAATTGTCATACTGGTCATGCACATTCTTCGATACATTCACTACCACTTAAAGAGTCCCGAAAGGGTTTTCTCTATAATCAATGAACAACATTTCCTTGCTGTCTTAAACAGACTTTCTGGAAATTTGCTTTTAAGCATTGCCGCCCTTGTCTTTCTAAGCGAACCTATTTCAGATTGCCACAGACAATACACGGCAAAACATTAAAGGCCCACCAGGTCACGTGTCAAAATCACGGGTTTCACCTGTTTTCCCTCTTATAGCTGGTAAGAAATCTTGTTTTGACCAGGTTTGACTCCAATACAAATGTCCCCAAATTGAAAACGAAATATCATTTTAAAGAGCAGCCTCAATTTGAAGTTGGGGGACATTTGTATGTGGGTCACATTACCCAGAAAAAAAAACCCCAAGGGACTTAGCCGTGGTGCGTCAGTGTGTCTTTAAACCCAAACTAACAGACTGCTAACTGGTGACAGGACACACACAGAGAAAAGAGCTGACAACCCCACGCCCTCACCATGCCTAGCGGCGACTCCCGCAAGGACTTCGTGCTGACGGCAGCGGCCAACTACTTCGGGTTCGGCCCGGAGGACTCGGCCGTCACTGACCTCCTGACTGACCCCTCCCTCAACGCCTTCCTGGACGACGGCAACGTGACCATGCTGGCCGGCCGGCTGGAGGACATGGGGGGGAAACGCATTGACCTGCAGAACAAGGTGGGCCTGGATTTTGGCCGTGCAGGCTACAGTTTGGTATGTTTGTGGTGCAGTGGAACCTCCCTCATAAGACCTTCAAGAATCACCCAAAGTGAGGTCTTATACGGGAGGGGTCTTATAATGGAGGTAATTTTGATACCTACAAAGAAGGGCAATGTCTCGGAGAAGTAGGTCTTATATGGGAGGGAGTCTTATAATGGGAGGTCTTATAAGGGAGGTTCGACTGTATATTCTAGTCACAGAGACATATCTCTGTGAAATTCGGGCTGCTCCCACCTGGAGCGCGTCGCCGCAAGCGCATTGCAATCTTTTATTTGGTAAAGGTCAAGATGTGCCACCCCCCCTACATTTCTCGGTTAATTCCATTTTTCCGTTTTTGCCTTTCTGACCAAAGATGAAGCTGTATTTTATGAACATTTTCAGGTAATTATCTTTGTTCGATAATTAATTGCATTCGTGATAAAGGACATTATCTAATAGGACACCCCCCCCCCCACCCCCCTATGTAGTGCACTATACCGCGGCATTTGCCACAGTTGTGGTTCATTGCGTTTTTCCGTCTTATAGGGGGGGGGGGGCGGGGGGTCCTATTAGATAATGGCCTTTATCATGACTGCGATTTATTATTCCAAACAGATAATTAGGTGAAAATGTTCATAACATACAGCTTAATGTTTGGTAAAAAAGGCAAAAACGGATAAACCTGTCGAACATTGAAAAGTTTGTTCATACATCACATTATAGTTTCCTTTATCATTTAACAGACAATACTTTAATACAACACACCACATATAATTTCCTTTATCATTTAACAGACGATACTTTAATACAACACACCACATATAATTTCCTTTATCATTTAACAGACGATACTTTAATACAGCACATCACATATAATTTCCTTTAACATTTAACAGACAATACTTTAATACAACACATCACATAATGATTTCCTTTAACATTCAACAGACAATACTTCAATACAGCACACCACATAATGATTTACAATACTTTAATACAGCACACCACATACTCATTTTCTTTATCAACATTAAACAGTTTCAGGTATACGTGATGCAATCCTTCAAGACACTGCATACGAAAATGGTGAGGATAGCGACGACGACGATAATGATGGCGATGATAATGATGATGATTATGATGATGATAATAACACAAACAAAGTTTTAATAAAGCAAACCATATATATAAACATAAGAGGAAATGGTGAGGATAGCGACGACGACGATAATGATGGCGATGATAATGATGATGATTATGATGATGACAATAACACAAAGTTTTAATAAAGCAAACCATATATATAAACATAAGAGGAAATGGTGAGGATAGCGACGACGACGATAATGATGGCGATGATAATGATGATGATTATGATGATGATAATAACACAAAGTTTTAATAAAGCAAACCATATATATAAACATAAGAGGAAAATTTAATGTTGCGTGGGATTTTTTCATCTTCATCATCAATTCTTGATCGATGATACTAACGGTGACATCGCTGGCCTTACTTCAGGTTGTTCCAGGCGACAACAAGGAGCGCGTGATCGTGTTCTTCAAGAACAAACCTGACGTGATCACCCCGGAGAACGCCCAGACCAACATCATCGTGAACTCCGTGGTGGACAACCCCCTCCACACCATGTATCACGCCGTGCAGAAGGTGAGTTCCTTCTGAGGAAAAGCATGCACTTTAGACACACACACACACACACCCCACCCTCATGTTTACCACCTTCAATCCGAAAGTCTGCTTCTTTCAGTTTAAACGAAAATACCCCTAGGCTGATCCTAATCTTATTCCTTTTCAGAGAATGGCAGACTTTTGTTTCACAGTGAATATGTTCAAGACGAAAATTCCAGAATTTGAGGGGAGGGAGGGGGAGGGGGAGGGGGTAAAGTGCAAGCGAGTTCGAGAGTTTATGCACAGAGAGAGAAAGAGAGAAAGAGACGGGGGGGAGGGGGGGGGGGAGACACAGAGACACTGGACACTGGAAAACTTTATTTGACAAGGATAAAGATTTCCAGAGACAGAGAGATGCACAGAGAGTGAGCTAGTCGAATCCAAAAGCACCAGTAAGTGCTAGCCAATTGTTAAGGTCCCGACCATGACTTCCAGATAGATAACCCTCTTTGTTTCTCTCTCAGCTGTACGCGCCGTTGTTGCTGGAGGAAAGCAAGTGGAGCCAGGGGGTGGACCCCAAGCTGCAGAGCCTCATCAGCGAGCTGGAGGCCGGGCTCAGCGCCGCCATCAGGAAGCAGGACCCCTCCTTCAGGGGACGGCCCGGGGACGGAGACGTCAGCTTGGGGGGTGAGATGAAATGTTTTGAAGAAAGATTTCAACCTGATCCTGGGCATAGTAGCACACTCACAAGGAACCGTTCCAGGGCTCCCAGGGACCCCCCATTTGGGGGTCTATGAAGCACTAAAATACTAAAGGACACTCTAAAAGAATGTGCAGGGGGTCCTAGGGATGCGCTAAAAAAATATTTTCAGCATTCGCAATGCCACTGGGACCCTCTATCCCGCCTCTAGGACCCTCTATACTGTAAGTGAAGGAATCCCTGGGACCCCTTGTTTTGCGGGACGATTGGGAGCCCTGCCGTTCTGTCAATTTTGTGACGAAAAAGAACATTTCTGTAGTTGTTTGTTTTTTATAAAGGATTTTAAAGAATGTTGTTGTTTTCTAAATTCAGAATACAGTTCTGGGCCTGTAGTCATGAGCGCGGCTAAGACAACTAACCCGGGATGGACAATGCCAATTAGTCTCAACTGCCAATCGGATTGGTAGTTCAGACTAATTTGCATTTCCATCCCGGATTAGTTGCACTCATGACTACAGGCCGAGAACTACAGGCCCTGTAGTTTAGGCCGTGGGAATTGGATCTCGTTTTATGAGCACGGGCAAACCCCCAGCGAGCTGATGGACGAAGTCACATAGAAACCAGATAGGGAGCCATATAAAGTGTTATAGGCAAAGATCAAAACTAAATAAAAAATCAAAACATTTTTTCATAATCTAAAAGGATTCTAGAAAACTAGGTACCCGGTATTATTTATCCCAGTGACCTTGAACTTTGATCAATGACCTTAATTTTCGAACCAGGTCTAGATATCCCAAGTACCTATCCGCATGCAAAATGTTAGCATCCTTGGTCCCTCCGTCCAAACGTTATCGCCCCGAGCACATGTTCGGCTCCAATGACATTGACCTTTGACCTTTGACCTATGACCTTCATTTTCGAACTTGATGACAGCTGCGTTAGGGGAAGGTACTTGCATGTCAACCAGTTCCTTTGGCTAAGGCACTAAAAGCCAATGTAAATGCCTCTAGGTTTGAAAGTCAGTGTTCCACAAAAATCTAAGCTGAGGTGAGTGGTAGGGATTGGCCTGGACAGAGAGGGGGGAGAGAAAGAGAGAGGGAGGAGTGGGTGGGTAGAGGGAGCATATGGTTTTCCATTATTGTAGAAAATCATTTTGTCATGTAATCGTGACTGCTCTATGTTTTGACACATACATTTGCCCATAACTCCATTCAGACATTCTGACTCCAATTGTAGTAGAGGGAGCATAATGGTTTTCCATTATATTAGAAAATAATTTTGTCATGTAATCGTGATTGCTCTATCTTTTAACACTTACATTTGGCCATATCTTTTGACACTTACATTTGGCCATATCTCCATGCAGGAATTCTGACTCCAATGGACGAGTTCCAGCACTGGGTGGAGATGTCCCGCTCAGCTCCCAAGGCCGAACAGAAAGAGGCCGCAGAAAGCTACATGGAACTCTTCAAACCTATCTCCAAGGTACAGTGTGTGTGTGCGCGTACACGTGCGTATGTGAATGTGCACTGTGTGTGTGTGTGTGTGTGTGTGTGTGTGTGTGTGTGTGTGTGTGTGTGTGTGTACGTGCGTATAATGTGCGTGCGTGCGTGTTTGTTGTGTGCATAAAGAGCGGGATTATGTAAAAAAAATATTTTAAAACAAATTAATGCTTATATAGCGCATAATCTTGCAAAGCAACTCAATACGCTTTTCACTCACCATTCGTACAAACATTTCTAACAGACTGGTTCACGTATCCTCACCATACATCTCTATGAAAATTAATACATTAGAGAATGCATTGCATACAATCATAACACAACACACTAACACCCACCTCCCTTCACCCCCCCTCAACCATCACCCCCCAACCATCCCCCGCCCCCCCATCCCCCCCATCCCCACCCCGCCCCCCTACTCCCCACCCCCACCCCATACACACACGCGCACGCGTTAACCTCATACTCAACGTCAATGAGCTGGAAGACAAGAGTGGGGAAAGGATCATAGACTTTACAGAGAGAAAGCTTTCCTGAAGAAGTGGGTTTTTAGTTGGGACTTGAATGAAGGAAGAGTGGACTGGTTACGGGTATGGTCAGGGAGAGAATTCCAAACGCTTGGTGCAACAAAACTAAACGCCCTCTCACCCAAAGATTTCAAGGACCGCTTAGGAACTTTAAGAAGTTTCTGGGAAGAAGAACGAAGAGTGCGAGAGCTTTGGTAGGTGCAGAGAGAAGAAGATAGGTACTGAGGAAGAGCTTTGTCAAAGTGACGAAAAGCGAATGTAGCCATCTTGAACTGCCAGCGGAATTTGACAGGAAGCCAGTGGAGCTCAGCCAAAAGAGGTGTGATGTGATGTAGCCTGAGTCTTGATGTTTACCTCAGGGAGATGCAGTGAGATACTCTGCAATAGGTAGGTTCTGTTTCTAGCACACAATTCCGATCTCTCTTCACACATTTAAAGACACACTGATCCACCACGATTAAGTCCCTTGCTTTTTTCTGGGTAGCTGTGACCCACATGCAAATTCCCCCAACTTAAAACAAAATGAGGCTGCTCTTTAAAATGTTTGGTTTTGAATTTGGGGGCATTTGTATGGGAGTCAAACCTGGTCAAAACAAGATTTTTTTACTAACTATAAGAGGGAAAACCCGTGAAACCCGTGATTTTGACACATGATCTGGTGGGTCTTTAAGCTCTTCGTTATATGGTTGCTGAATGCTACAGAATACACATTATTTGTGACGAGGCTTTGTTCGTTTTGTTTCTTTTGCTCATGTCTTTGCCTTTTCACTTCTTCCCTTCAACCACATTCTTTGTTCAGTGCAATGTGCACGGGTCTCTCTCATATCAGTTATCGGGGCAGTGGGTGGATGCCGCGTGCCTCCATACGGGGAGCTGGACGACCCCGCTCCCTCCACGAGTCTCTCCCCTGTGGGGATACCGGGGGGTCTTTCATAAAAATTGTTCCCCCACCTTCTGGAAGTTCTGTGCTTGTAACGTCCTCTAATCTGCCACTCTCTTGGATTCTGCCTGTTCCTTTTGCTTTCAGTCATCTATTTTTTTGTCCATTCTTCTGCCTTTAAAAAAAAACCCCTTCCAAATACTTTTTCTCCTTTGAGCTTCTCCGAAATCGGAATGTGTCGGCTGTACGCAGCAGGGAGACCAGTGGAAACTGAAAAACGGACACATATGTACCTTACCCATTATGGCCATATGGCCCAGAGCGCAGAAGAAGAATAAGATCAGTTATGATCAAAGACAAAGCAATGGGTCGCTCTACTGTTGTGCCAGGACTGTGGGGGCCTGGACTCCCCAGCCCTGGGCAACGCCATTGGAGTTGATGCAGCCTACCCACCTCTGGATAATTGTTGAAGTATACCATACAAAATCAGCACAATACATAAACACAGTACTCTCTGTAATTCAATGCAACGAATGTTTGGCGTCAGGACTACGGGGGCCTGGACTCCCTTGCCCTGGGCGACGCCATGGAGCTGGTGGAGCTGACCCAGGACACCCTGGACGACGTGTGGAAGCAGAGCAGCCCTCCCTACCCCGAGTCCAGGATGAGGCACCTGCTGGACATCATCGGTCAGTCACCCATGGGTTCTGCTTCATTTGGTGTCTTTGTGTTGAGATGTTGTGCTGTGTTCGGGGTTACTTCCGGCAAAGTAGTAGTTTAGACACCCCGCTCATGTTTACTACTCTCAATCTCAAAGTCTGCTTTCAGTTTCATTACAATAAACCTGGGCTGGTCTTAAACCTATTCCTTTCCCAAGAACGGCAGTCTTGCTGCTCAGTGTAGATGTTTATTGCAAACAAACATCACCTTGGCGTCTCTAAACTACAACTTAGCCTTATATCCTTTTGTTGGTGCAGAGCAGCAGTTGCCCCCTCTGCTATTTGTCAGTCATAGTCGGAAACGACAAGCATGGATGCAGTATAATTGCATCTAATGCGCAATCTAATAATTGCATCTGATCTAACCCATGTTTCGGCGTTACAACTACAAGCCTAAACGTGCAAAAATCTCTTCTCCTTTTTCGTTTAACACAAGATCGTCGTTAGAAAAGTCTGTAATTAAGTCTTGCTGATGTAAAATCTTGCTCAGACTGTCCCTTGATTCTCACATTGTTCTTTCAATAAATCGACGTTGTAGTTTGATTCCGTATCCTATACGATGTCATTGACGTCGCACAATTCGTCATTGAAAGATTTGATGAATCACTACAGTTAAGTAAAGTTGCTACACAATCGTCAGAGACTGTTTTGTTGTTGTTGTGAGTCTTTATTAATCTATTGTTTGTTCGTCCATTAAAAATGTTTAATTATGCAAATAATAATGTGTAGGCCTATATACTGAATCAGTGGTTTATTACTTTAGTCCCCCTTTAGCCCATGCACACATTAGACGCGGGAACCTCATGTGCTTATCCTTAAATAAGTAAAAGAAAGAAAAATAAGTGCATGCGTTTTCGCATGGAAGGGAGGAAAGAGGGAGGGGGAAGGGGGAGGGGGGCAATAAATCTGCCTCTGTTGTCCACCTATCCGTTAACCCTTTCACCGCCAGCCATATTTCAGCAAAGAATTTCCATTAAATTTACCTGGGTAGAGAACAAAATCCATCTGCAGTATTGGGGATTCTTCCGTGACATATATAAAATAAGGTCTATCCTTACTTCCCAAAACTAAGACAATAGGGTCTTTGGATAATAGACCCCAATTTGATGCCTTTTAGTGACATAGGTGTTAAATCACTGTGGTGCTAAAATGCGACTTTGGCGGTGAAAGAGTTAAGGGCCAGCCACACGTCCACAAAAATCGTACGACTGTACAATACGATTCGATCACGTGGTCTCCAAGAACAAATGCGATGCGCGCTTTGAGATCACGTGATCGAATCGTATCGTACAGTCGTACGATTTTAGCTGACGTGCGGCTGGCCCTTTAAATTACTTTGCAATCAACTGAATGTTATTCTACAGCGGGCTCTTTGGGGCGGTACGTCCAGCGCAAGCTGTCGGACGAAGACTTGTGGCAGGGCCAGTTCAGCACGGTGCGGGAGTCCTTGCGGATGGGAATCGCTATCTGCGAGAGGTGGGCCGCCGTGTGCGAGACCCTGACCTCCCAGTTCTGGAACCGGTTCCGGCCCCACAAGTGGAAAGGGGAGAAGCTGGTACCCCAGTCAATGAAGGGGCTGTCTCAGAGGCTGGAGGAGGTGGGTGGAATGGGATGGAAAAACGTGTAGGTGACACGTGTAGGTGGATATTAATTTCAACGGCAGTATCTCTGTGGCTTTGTCTGTCTTGTCTCTCTCTCTCTGTCATGGCTGGAAGAGGTGGGGAGAATTGAGGAGGAAAATTATGGAGACATGCAGGCAGATCTCTATCTCTCTCTCCCCTCTCCCTCCCTCTCTCTCTCTCTCTCCCTCCCCCTCTCTCTCTCTCTCTCTCTCTCCCCTATCTATCTCTCTCTCTCTCTCTCTCTCCCTCTCTCTCTCTCGTCTCTCTCCCTATCTCTCTCTCTCTCTCTCTCTCTCTCTCTCTCTCTCTCTCTCTCTCTCTCTCCTCTCCCTCCCTCCCTCTCCCTCTCTCTCTCCCTCTCTCTCTCTCTCTCTCTCTCTCTCCTCTCCCTCCCTCTCCCTCCCTCCCTCTCTCTCCCCCCCCTCTCTCTCTCCTCCCCCCCCTCTCTCTCTCTCTTGACTGGAGGACAAAATGGTGACACGCAGGTTGATATTTGACAACAATTTTCAGTCTGTTTGTCTCCCCCCTCCCTTACCACCCCAGTGGAAATGGAACAAGTTCTTGCCTCCTCAGTCCCTTCATGGGCTGTCTCAGAGGCTGGAGGAGGTGGGTAGAATGGGATGGAAAACGTGGAGACGTGTAGGTGGATAATTAACGGCAATATCTCTGTGCCGTAGTCTGTGTTAGTCAGTCTGCCCGTCTGTCTTTCTCGTTGTTTTTTCAAGAGGCAAGGGCGCACAGTTAGGCCTGATAATAAAGGGAAACAATGAAAAGCAAGAAAATAGAGTTATTACCCTTGGCTGCACGCAGACGACAGTCATTATATTTCAGTTGATGCCGGGTCATTGTTTGAAGGAATGTGAAACAGGTTATGCGTATCTAACTGAAGCCGTAACTTAAGAGCGTAACAGCGTAATACGTGTTTTAATTTGTTGTAATACATAAGTAAACATATTGGGCAACGGTGCGGTTTAGCCCCCCCCCCCCCCCCCCCCCCAACCCCTCCGTTCACTGCTTTCAATGTTAATGTTTCATCATAGCTTCTAATCTTAAGGGTCAGCCACTCGTCCACTAAAGTCGTACGACTGTACGATACGATTCGATCACGTGGTCTCCAAGAACAAATGGGATTCGCGCTTCGAGATCACGTGATCGAATCGTATCGTACAGTCGTATGATTTTAGCTGACGTGTGGCTGGCCCTTTAGGCTATATTAGTGAACATTTTCAAGGAGAGTGTTTCGTGGGGGATTGCGAAACTGTAGGCCTACTACCACATCTTTTTCATCGGACATCTTATTCTTTATGCGGACCCCTCACATTTTCGCATTGAACATTTTCACCGAGAAGCAAAATTCTGCTGTTCTCGGGAAAGGGATAGGGTTAGGATCAGCTAAGCGCTATTGTCATGAAACCGAAAGACGCAGACATAAGGTGTGTGTGTGGGGGGGGGGGGGGGGGGGGGGAGGGAGCTAAACTGTTCTCTTAACCTTTGTTAGCCAAAGTGCATCTCCTTGCTTTGCATGTTCTTTCTATGTTTTACAAGAACACATCTTTCTATGTTTTACAAGAACACATCTTTCTATGTTTTACAAGAACACATCTTTCTATGTTTTACAAGAACACATCTTTCTATGTTTTACAAGAACACATCTTTCTATTTTCTACAAGAACACATCTTTCTATTTTCTACAAGAACACATCTTTCTATTTTCTACAAGAACACATCTTTCTATTTTCTACAAGAACACATCTTTCTATTTTCTACAAGAACACATCTTTCTATTTTCTACAAGAACACATCTTTCTATTTTCTACAAGAACACATCTTTCTATTTTCTACAAGAACACATCTTTCTATTTTCTACAAGAACACAGATTTATATTTTCTACAAGAACACGTCTTTCTATTTTCTACAAGAACACATCTTTGTATTTTCTACAAGAACACATCTTTGTATTTTCTACAAGAACACATCTTTGTATTTTCTACAAGAACACATCTTTCTATTTTCTACAAGAACACATCTTTCTATTTTCTACAAGAACACATATTTCTATTTTCTATAAGATCACATCTTTCTGTTTTCTACAAGAACACATCTTTCTATTTTCTACAAGAACACATCTTTCTATTTTCTACAAGAACACATCTTTCTATTTTCTACAAGAACACATATTTCTATTTTCTACAAGAACACATCTTTCTGTTTTCTACAAGAACACATCTTTCTATTTTCTATAAGAACACACCTTTCTATTTTCTACAAGAGGTTTCTACAAGAACACAGATTTCTATTTTCTACAAGAACACATCTTTATTTTCTACAAGAACACATCTTTATATTTTCTTCAAGAACACATCTTTCTATTTTTCATAAGAACACATCTTTCTATTTTCTACAAGAGTTTTCTCCAAGAACACATCTTTGTATTTCCCTAGGTACTCTTCTTCCGCAGACAAAAACAATACCCCGAGACGGAAAACCAAAAACGTGATGGGGATGCTAAACTGCACGATTGCACCTCCTCTCTTTCTCCTTTCGCAGATCCTCTCCCTGCGCATGGTACACGAGCAGATGCTCCGGCTGCTCTCCGGCTCGGAGCAGAAGGAGCTGGACGTGGGCGACGCCTTCGGGCCGTTCCTGGGTTTGAACCCCGTGCAGTACAACCCTTACACCCAGCCCCTGTGGGCGGCCGCCGTGGCCCAGTACGAGCGGACCATGGAGCCCGCCCAGCAGAAGATCGCCAGCAAGCTCAAGTCCCAGTTCCACACCCTGGATGGAAACCCCCAGCAGGTAGGATTGGTGTTAATTAACCCCTTGACTGCCACCACGTACTGACCTGATGACATCACTGATGATGTCATCAGATGAAGAGGAGTAACCCTGATATGCTGGCTTTTGCTCTAACACAGTTAAGAGAGTAATATCCCCAGACCATTTTGCCAGATTGGCTCCATCAGTTGTCTTTTTCATGGCATGATTTGCCTAATGATTTTTCTTTGATGTTCTCTGGCAGTCAAGGGGTTAACCCCTTTCGCCGCCAGCCAATTTTCATCAAAACAAATACATTTAAACTTACCTGGGGTAGATAAAAAAATATATCTGCAATATTGCCAATTTATTCCTCTGTGACATGTAAGACATTAGGCCTATCCTTACCTCCAAAAATTAATCAAATAGGATCTTTGGATAACAGACCCTGATTTGATGCTTTTTAGTGACATGGGTGGTAAACCATTGTGCTGCAAAAATGCGACATTGGCGGTGAAAGGGTTTTAATGTCTCTGTACGTGTGAACATGTTTCACTCTTTCCCCATCATGGCGACGCAGTGACGTGAGAGTGATCTTCTCTGCACTGTCTATCTCTGCGTTGCCATGGGGAAAGAGGGGAAAGTGTTCACGTGTACAGAGACCTTTTAAAGACCTATTTAGGATTAAGGGGTTACTTAGATGTTTGTTATATTATTATTATATGCTGTTACCATACATCTGTATTGTTGCTAATTCTGGACTTTCCTGGTGTTGCACTGCCTCCGGGCATTGCCTTCAGGATCGGTCCCACCATCTTTATATCTACTAATGTCCCATATGTGTCTGTTCCAGACCAGAGGACGTTAAACAGATTTACTACTTAGATGTTATTGGATTGTGAGGGGAGGGGGTCGCGTTGTGTGTGTGTGTGTGTGTGTGTGTGTGTGTGTGTGTGTGTGTGTGTGTGTGTGTGTGTGTGTGTGTGTGTGTGTGTGTGTGTGTGTGTGTGCATGCGCATGTGTATAATGTATATGTGTTTGTGTGTGTGTGTGTGTGTGTGTGTGTGTGTGTGTGCATGCGCATGTGTATAATGTGTATGTGTGTGTGCGTTCGTGCGCGCATGTGTAAAATGTGTTTGTGTGTGTGCGCGCACGCGTGTGTGCGTGTGCATGTGTGTGTGCGCGCATGTATAAAGCGTGCTTTGGTATCCCATAATGATGCTCTGTTTTTTAGTTTTTTAATTTCATGTACTTTTTTTTTCTAGAAAGAAAAGAATCACCACTCTATTCCGAAAGTGGCGAATCTTTTTTTTCCATTCATCTTTCTTTCTTTCTTTTTCATTTCATGTAGGGGAAGACGGGGTAAAAAGCGCATGGGCGGGTAAGAAGCCCACCCCAATTATCTCATGAAATAAAGAAAATTTCAGTCAAATTTGCCCATGAGACGAATGCTAGACATTAAAGCTCGTCTCATGGGCAAAATGAGACTGAAATTTGCTTCATTTCATGAGATAATTGGGGTGGGATTCTTACCCGCCCATGCGCTTTTTACCCCGTCTTCCCCTACTGTATATTGATACAGAATGAGAAAACGGACTCACACTTGTGTTGATCTGTGCACAGCTGCTGAGGGAATTCCAGCGCTACAGGGAACTGGTGAAGAGACCCACCATCAGCCAACACATGGTATCCGAGAGGTCAGTATGTTGCTATTGTTGTTGTTGTCGTACCCTGGCTAAAAGACTCCAGGGATCATCCCAACAGCCGGAGCACTTGAACACTATGGTACAACATAATGCACCAGCTAGGGATGAGAACATTACGTGTGCGACCGTTTTTGATTAACCCATGCCATGTGGGCAGCCACACTCCGACTTCTGAGAGGTGAGTATAACAACAGAAAGGAAGATGGGAATAAAGAAATTGAACACAACATATCAATCAATCAATCAATCAATCGTTTTATTGTCTTCGGTATAAAATACAAGGAAATCTGTCTGGCAGTCGATTACGTTATTGCAATAATTACAGAAAAAACCGTACATATTAAGCATCTTCACACATGCACACACACGAACACCCCCCCCCCCCCCCACACACACACACACACTTTCTCTTGCACCTATCTCCCCCAACACCATCCATCCCCACATCCCATCATAGAAACAACATTGTACAGTTTATGAACAAGCAAGAAATAAACTTATAGACACATAAACAGATACACCGACACACAGACAGAAAGGACAAAAAACTAGTATGATTTCATCAGATTCATTTAGACATTAACATTTCACGAGAATAAATGCCTCATAAAATGTCACAATCGGATCGCGTTGGTATCAAATCGTATCGCAGTTGATCGGCCTCTTAAGTGAAAAAAAACCAACCACGTTTAAGGTCTCTGTACACGTGAACATTTTTCACTCATTCATCATGTCAACACAGTGCCATGTGAAAGAGTGAAAAATGTTCACGTGTACAAAGACATTTAGCTTTGCCCGTGTTTCCCAGGGAAATGCTGCTGGGTCAGCTGACCGTGCACGTGCGTCAGCTGGGGGAGGAGTTCAGCCAACGCACGGGGCGGGGGGAGGGGGGCAAGGAGGTGCCCAAGGGGAAGAACCTGCCCGACGTCGTCAACCACATCGTCTACGGGAGGCAACTCGAGGCCAAGGTTGGGGACTGTTCGGAAGTCTGTCTCTGTCTCCGTCTCTGTCTGTCTCTCTCTCTCTGTGTGTCTGTTTCTGTCTCTCTGTCTCTGTCTCTCTCTCTCTCTCTCTCTCTCTCTCTCTCTCTCTCTCTCTCTCTCTCTCTCTCTCTCTCTCTCTCTCTCTCTCTCCTGAATATGTTCTTTAATTTCTCCCTGGCCTCTCCCAAACATGCAAGACCATACATGCATGTACGCACGCACAGATGCACGTTCATTGTTGCGCACGCACACTTACACACACATGCCCCCACCAACAATTATGTACAATTTTGTGTGATGAAACTTTCAACTTTCCAATCAAATCACGTATCAAATCACATAGCCTAAATGGTGTTATCTCAGGAGAAAAAAGATGTAATTGTGTTCAAAGTGTCTACAGACATGCAGGCCTATAGTAGCTGTCTTTTCCTCTACATTGGTGCGTATTTACAAGCAAGAGTATATCAATAAATATACGTGTGCACCCATACATATCCATAGGCACACATGCGCTCACACATCATTGCGGACACTTATGCTTAATTTTGACATAGCAAACATCCAGTTCATCTTCTCTTCTTTGTTCTGCCCATAGATCGAGGAGATGCTGGTGATTGCGGAGAACCTGCTGGGGGACCTGCCGGGCTTCGACAAGTTCAGCAAGGACGCCGGGGACCTGCGGGAGGAGCTGCAGGTGTTCCGCAGAGAGCAGTTCGACGAGTGGGCCCGGGAGATCCAGTCCCTCATTGAAGACACCAAGCAGCCCCTGTGGTGAATACTGCAGCTTGTTGTTGTTGTTGTTGTTGTTGTTGTTGTTGTTGTTGTTGTTGTTGTTGTTGTTGTTGTTGTTGTTGTTGTTGTTGTTGTTGTTGTTGTTCCCTCATTGAAGACACCAAGCAGCCCCTGTGGTGAATACTGCAGCTTGTTGTTGTTGTTGTTGTTGTTGTTGTTGTTGTTCATTGAAGACACCAAGCAGTTGTTGTGCAGTTGTTGTTTGTTGTTGTTGTTGTTGTTGTTGTTGTTGTTGTTGTTGTTGTTGTTGTTGTTGTTGTTGTTGTTGTTCTTCTTCTTCTTCTTCTTCTTCTTCTTCTTCTTCTTCTTCTTCTTCTTCTTCTTCTTCTTCTTCTTCTTCTTCTTCTTCATCATCATCATCATCATCATCATCATCATCATCATCATCATCATATTGTTCTTCTTCTTCGCTTTGTTCTCTCTCCATCATCTTTTTCTTGTCCCCCCCCCTTCCCCCTCTTATTCCCTCTCCATCTCCTTTGTCTTCCTTCCTTGTTCTCTTTGTACTTCGTTTGTTACCGTCTTCATCATCTTTCCTCGTCTCTCTCAATTTGTTTTTTCTTCCTTTCCTGTATCTCTTTGCTCCTCCTTCTCTTCATTTATTCGCTCTTCCTTTAATAATGTGGCTGCAGAGGAACATAATGAAGAGGTAGGTCTGATCTGTTGGAGTAGACATTGGAAGCTTTCGAACTTTGTTCTTCAACGGGAGACAGGCAGGTGAGACCTATCTCTTCGTCATCTCCCTCTGCATTATTATTAAGACCTGGCACTTACCATCTTCAAACAAAATTAATAATGTGACTGTTTCTGCTTTCGTTTTTGTTCGTTTGTATCTTCAGGTCCCTTAGTGTCTAAAAAACAAACACAATTGTTTATTAATAAATACTTTTCTTTCTTTTTGAATCCTCTAACCAAGTTTTTCGTCGATGATATGCCATATAGTGGCCCTTTCGATTATCGATCCTGATCAGGACGAACTACAATTGTGACCCAGCACCACGAACGGGACATTAAGTGTCAAACTGACCATTCATCAACTAACGATTAACATTTTGCAATGTATTCCGCGCTAGCCTGGAAACCAATGGACGTCTGATGGACCTGAACCACAAGGACGGCAAGATGAAGGTGAACTACAGCGAACGTCTGGTGACCTTGCTGCGTGAGGTCAGACAGCTGGGGGCCCTGGGATTCTCCGTCCCCACCAAGATCCAGAACGTGGCCAACACCGCTCAGAAGTTCTACAGACATGGCGTCATCCTCAAGCAGGTAATAATAGAGATAGTGAGTGATTGAGAGAAAGAGAGAGAGAGAGAGAGAGAGAGAGAGCAAGAGAGAGAGAGAGAGAGAGGGGGATAATGAGAGAGTGAGTGAGAGAATGAGAGAGAGAGAGAGAGAGAGAGAGAGAGAGAGACTAGACACAGACAGAGAGAGAGAGAGAGAGAGACAGAGAGTGAGGGGACAACTCGAAATTGCATGACGTTAATTTTTTATGAGGCAAACTTCCATTTGTAAAAGGCAGGGGCTGCCAAGATGAATGAAAGAAAACATAGTGTATCACATGGATGAAGGTAACGTATTGTATTCTGCAGGTGGCTCATTTCTACAACACCATCGACCAGCAGATGTTGCCCTGTCAGCAAGCCATGATGCTGGACTCTGCTATGGCTTTTGAGAGACTGGTGAAAAACCCTAAAACAGGTGAACATTGAGATAAGGTCACTCGCTAATAATGGGAAAAAACGTTAAGTGTGATTCTTTGCACGCTTGAATGTGCGTTGCAAAACCTTAAGGTTGCAAAACTTAAGGTCTCGATACACGTAAACATTTCCACTCTTTCCCCATGGCAAAACAGTGATACGCCACTCATCATGGTATCACTGCACGTGAACATTTTTCACTCTTTCCCCCGGCCAACAGTGATAAACCAGTCATGATATGACTTGCATAGCACTGCTACTAAGTGGAAAGAGTGAAACATGTTCACGTGTACATAGACCTTAAGATTTCTTACATACCATTGTGTTACCATGGGGAAAGAGTGAAAAATGTTCACGTGTACATAGACCTTTATGTCAGGGATTACGTGGGACCATATGACATTAAAAGACGCTCTTTCGCCCATCAAGCTCCTGTTACTTGGAATCATTTGCCTCGCTCTCTCAGATACTCATCCTATCTGCCCACATTCAAACGCCATCTCAAAACGTATCTGTTTCCTAAATAACTACTAATCCCTTCCTTCATGACTTGGTGTGTGCATGTCTGAGAGTTAATGTCTGCGCTTGGTGCGTGCACATAATTATCTGTGTGAGTGTGTGTCCGCGTGTGTATGTGCGTGAGTGTGCGAGCGCTTACGCGCGTTCGCGTGTGTGTAATTGTGTGTCTGTCTGACCGTCTTTAGGTTTTTGTGTAATTTCTATTTCCCATTCTTTATGCTATATGTTAAATATTATTATATGTGTATATTATATATTTATATTGTAAACGCACAGGGCATTGAATTGATTAGGCGTGCAAAATGTTCAAATAATAAATAATAATAATTAAATAGTATTTTTTTTAAACGTTGAACTCTGTTAAGTAACACTGATTTGTTGCGCCACACCAGGCACCAAGGCGAAGGGTGACGAGGTGCAGGTGACGTGGGACAACCCCGAACAGCTGGAGGCCTACATCAAGAAACTGCAGGCCGCTGCTGACCGCTTGACCACTGAGAACAGAAAGCTGAGGAAGTCGCACAACGTGGTGTCTGAAAAGGTGAGTGATGATGATGATGGTGTTGGTGGTGATGATGGTGATGGTGATGAGGGGGTAATGATGATACATCAAGAAACTGCAGGCCGCTGCTGACCGCTTGACCACTGAGAACAGAAAGCTGAGGAAATCACACAACGTGGTGTCGGAAAGGGTGTGTGATGATGATGATGATGATGATGATGGTGATGGTGATGAGGGGGTAATGATGATACATCAATAAATGCCGCTGCTGACCGCTTGACCACTGAGAACAGAAATGATGATCACACACGTGGTGTCGGAAAGGGTGTGTGATGATGATGATGGTGGTGGTGATGATGATGGTGATGATAGTAATGATGATACATCAAGAAACTGCATGCCGCTGCTGATAGACTGACCACTGAGAACAGAAAGCTGAGGAAATGTAAAAGCGACGCTCACAGGTCAAATGAACCGCGTGACCGGAAGTGAAAGAAGAGTAACCGGGCTTCCGGTAAAGGGAGTTGCGGTTCCTTTGCTACTTTCGTTTTTATGTTGCTTGGGCACTGGTTTCGAAAATTATGATGTTTCTGCTATTGTTTTGAGAGTTGGTAAATATTTAGTTAGAATAGATAGTAATATTAATAAAAAAAAATCTACCAATGTGGTGTCTGAAAAGGTGTGTGATGATGGTGGTGATGACGATGACGATGGTAATGATGATGATGGTGATGATGATGATGATTACCACCGACAACAGGAAACTGAGAAAGTCATACAGCGTTGTGTCCAAAGAGATATGGTGATTGATGATGATGATGATGATGATATCACAACGTTGTGTCTATTCTAAGAAAGAATAACGACGACGACGATGATGATGATGATAGCGTGACAGCGTTATGTGTGAGAAGGTATGATGGTGATGCTGATAACAAAGTTGTGTGTGTGTGTGTGTGTGTGTGTGTGTGTGTGTGTGTGTGCGTGTGCGTGTGCGTGTGCGTGCGTGTGCGTGTGTGTATGTGAGAGAGAGACTGAGACAGAGATGACCATACTAATGACCCAGACTGACCTGTCCTTGACCCCAGGTTCAGCATCTGATGGGCATTGACCTCCTCCGTCAGCAGCAGCGCTGGAAGGACGGACTGATGGACATCAGACACCTCATGGCCAACCTCACCAGCCAGGTAGCCTCCTCCTTCCTTCTTCTTCAGCTTCTTTTTCTACAACAATCTCTGATGACATAGAAAAGAATCGTTTAAAAAAACCTATTATAATATATTAAAACGAACAATAATGGTACACCAGACCTGTTTACTCTACTCTTTTCGAGTAGTATTCTACTCAATGTGGACCTCTACTACTCTTCAAAAGTTATAATAATGCTCTTTAATTCTTGATTACTACTCATTTTCAGTGAGCATTGTTTGATGATTTAGTGAATAAAGCTACACATTTTGCACCAAAGCTACTCATTTCA
>CM065691.1:53575857-53588357 GCA_017654935.2 Phymorhynchus buccinoides
AGTGAGTGCGTGTGTGTGTGTGTGTGTGTGTGTGTGTGTGTGTGCGTGTGCGCGCGCGTGTGTGCGTGTGTGTGTGTGTGTGTGTGTGTGTGTGTGTGTGTGTGTGTGTGTGTGTGTGTGTGTGTGTGTGCTTAGCCGTCTTACAAATTGCTAGTGTGTGTTTTTGTATGTCTGATCTGTTTCTTTTCATTATTCGTTGTTTGTTTGTTTTGTTTTGAAATTCAACTTGCCGACGTCGACGAAACGATATTATATTATTGTAAAGTAAGGAAAGGTAACTCTCTCTGTAATTAACTCCCTTCACCAAAGTTATTTAGGCCTACGCCTCCAAGTCGCCTAGCAAAGTATAAACAACAGCCACATTGAGACAGACCCAGGTTCATCCAGGACTGCCTATATGACCATCACTCACACAGTAGACAACAATTGTGGTGGAGAGAATTAGTGCACATTAGGTTGCTCTTTGTTTCGGTGTTTTGCTTGAATACGTATATATATATTCTCTTTGGCCTGCTTTTTCTTCTCTGTGTTTGCTTCTCAATCGCTCTGTGGCTTTGTCTTTCTTTTTGACTGTCTTGTCTCTGTGTCTCTGTCTCAGTGTGTTTGCCTCTCGGCTGCTCTGTATATGTTTCGTTCAATTAATATATTGTTCAAGTGACCATTTAGCTGTTATATAGTCATTTATTCTCTGAATAGCTGACACCAGCACTAGATTGATTGATTGATCAATTCTCAACTGGGCCATTCTTGTCATGTTGGATCTGGAGCAGTTTGTTATAGACAACTTAACATCCTTTGATTGATGTTGCCTTCCTTCCTTCCTCCCTTCCTTCCTTATTATCATATATTTATTATTATTATTGTTAACTGATTATTATTATTATTATTATTATTAGTAGTAGTAGTAGTATAAGTTGTAGAAGTAGATGTTGTATTTGAGTGTTATCTGTAGTCTACTTGCTGCTCACATTATTGGGTCTGTTACATGTTTTTCGTCTATGTTTTAATATGGTTATGCGTAAATCGCCCTGTAGCCTACCTAAATGTTCCACATTATTATTATTATTAATTCTTCCATTGTTCTGTTCATAAATGGATGGACGGACTCAGGACTGGGTGGTGCTGGGCACGTTGGACCTGGACCAGTTTGTTCTGGACAACCTGACCTCCATGGCGGACTGGGAGAAGAACTTCAGGGCTCTGAAGACGAGGGGACGACAGGCCGAAAAACTGCCCAGGTGAACGAACGATCTGCCTTACTTCTTTCGTTCTGTCTGTGTGTCTGTCTGTATGGCTGACTGGGAGAAGAACTCCATTGTTCTCAAGACGAGAGACAGGCTGGCCGAAAAACTGCCCATAGTATTGTTTGGTTTGTCTGTCTTTTTACTCGTTGTTTAACCCTTTCACCGCCAATGTCGCATTTATGCACCACAATGGTTTAACACCCATATCACTAAAAGGCTTCAAATCAGGGCCTGGTATCTGAAGACGCCATTTTTTAAATTTTGGGAGTTAAGGATAGATCTGATGTAATACATGTCACAGAGGAATTCCCAATATTGCAGATTTTTTTTTCTCTACCCAGTTAAGTTTAATGGTATTGGGGGGGGGCTGAAAAATGACTGGCGGTGAAATGGTTAAGCATTGTCAAATGAGAGACTTAGTGGGATTTTTTTCACGCCAGAGGGCATGACGCTCGTGTGGGGCTAATCCTCTCTATATTCTTAGTTGGGGATAAAAAAGAGAGAGAGAGAGAGGGAGGTGTCCCACCATTTCTCTCTCTCTTACTACGCCCAACTAAGAAAATCGCGTGATGAGCCCCTAGTGCATTGACTGCCCTCTGGCGTGAAAAAATCGACATAAGTCGACCATTATACGTCGTCCGCTTGACTTCGTTTCGCTTACACTGCTCAATATACCTCTTGCCAATCGGAGAAAACACGATTATTCGTTATTAATTTTGTAGCTATGGACATTTTGCAGGCAATGTGAATAAATCAAAAAGCGCCATTTTTTTCTCTCCAAACTTTCCTTTTGTTTTCGTTAAAGATATTCATAAAACGATGAGTTGTTCCAGGAATCCATTCAGAAGTAACATGATCTATGAAAGCTATTAGAATACTTTTTTGTGATAAGCCATTGTGTCTCTAAATTTCATATCTTCGTATCAAATTGTCTCCCATTTTCCCGATCCAGGTGTGGGGGGGGGGGGGGGTACCTGGGTTCTGTAACCCACCTACCCCTCACTGCCAACAAAACATTAAGAGAAAGAGAACAAAAAGAAAGACAGAGTCATACTTACTGTTTTGTTGTTCTAAGGTACACTTTAAAGGGACTATTGGCACTTTATTTTGTTAAAAAAGCTCCAGCGTCAGCTTCAGGGGCCAATGCCCCTGATCTCCACCAGGGGCATTGGCCCAGGACCCCACTGGGGGCCTACACCAGCCCCAGACCCCCCCCCCCTTATTTGTAGCCCCCCCCCATAATGTGTCCCAGGTCCGTCACTGTTCGTGCTGACTATTAATATATATATATAGTCGAAGCCAAAGCGGACTAGACTGCAATGGGTCAACAAAACGCGGGTCACCTCACTGATTGACAATCACATGCACTGCCCTTATTAGCCAGCCGCGACGCGAAAACTTGTTTATATTTTCAATGTTGTTGTATCCGGCTATCTATATATCTACTCATATCTATGCATATTAATACAATAACGTTTGAACGGAAGACCAAGGAGGCTCCAGTTTTCCATGCGGATAGGTAGTTAAGATGTCTGAGGCCAAGTGTGAAGATGTTGGTCAAGGGTCAAGGTCGCTGGAGCTGGGACTGCTGCGGCGCGGTTAGCTAGTGATTAAGCGTTTACACGCTTCTAGTTTCATTTAGCTCACTCCTCTCAGTTAGATTCGCACTCTCTTTTGTTTTTAATCCCCAGTCAAGCCAAAGTGGACTGCATCTCGTCGACCTGATGCCAGTTAAACCAGCGATTCACGACCACATCCAGTGACGATTCGACACCCTTCTGTATTGAACTGCTTTCCATTATATTGCACTGGAGTGTTAATTCTTTATTTTTGATTCCAGTTCATTAGTTTATGGTACATTATTTTTTAATATGTCCTGTCCTTTTCAGTCAAGCCAAAGTGGACTGCATCTCCGTCAACCTGATGCCGGTGAAGGCGGTGATCGACGACCACATCCAGCGGCTGTTCGACGCCCTGCTGAACTCTCTGCGCAAGGCCATTACTGCGGAGGTGTCCCACATCGACGTCTTCGTCACCACCGCCATGGACGTGCTGTCCCAGAGGCCGCAGACCGTGGAGGAAGTGGGGGACGCCAACGCCAAACACGCCGAGTTCTCCGAGAAGAAGAAAGAGGTAGGGTTCTCCCTTCCATCGCCAATGTCGTATCTGTGCACCACAATGGCTTGCCACCCATGTCTCTAAAAAGCTTCCAATCCGGATCTCTTATCCGGAGACCACATTTTCTTAATCTTGTGAGTTAAGGATAGGCCTAATACATGTCGGCAGAGGAATTTCCAATATTGAAGGTAATTTTTTTTCTCTCTACCCAGTTAAGTTTAATGGGGGTTTTGGGGGCTGAAAATGACTGGCGGCGAAAGGGTTAAGAGAGAGAGAGGGAGAGAGAGAACAACAGACAGACAGATATACGCCTACCGATACAGAGAGACAGAAAAGAGGGGGAGGGAACATACACACCGTCTTAGCAGATTTAGTCCACGACAAACGTGGGAGAAACCAATGTTAGACATGCCAAGTTCTCTGCTAAGAAATAGAATAGAAGTGGATTAAGTGGGAGAAACAGAGAGAGAGCACGGGAAGGAGAGAGGGGTGGAAGAAGAGAGAGAGAGAGAGAGAGAGAGAGAGAGAGAGAGAGAGAGAGAAAGAGAGAGAGAGAGGGTTGGAAAAATCAGGAAAAAAAAGGGATAAAAGGAGACGATGGTGTTGGATGTGGAGGTTCAATTGATTACCAAAGTTTGCATAAGAGGTGGAAATGCTGAAGACAGATACTGTTGCAAGTAACTTTAATAATGACACATTAGTTTCTAAATGAACTAAATCACCCGTGTGACGTTTTGTATGTTTCTTTATGTTCTGCGCAGGTCAAGCCCCTGTTTGAGAGTGCGGAATCGAAGAACAAGCTGCTGAGGTCGGTGTCCGGTGCCGGGGTGGACTCCCTCAGTCAGCTGCAGGGCAGGTGGGACAAGTTTGAGCTGATGATGGAGAGCCACCAGCTCATGGTCAAAGAACAGGTATGTGTACACCTAGCTTGGGCTGCTCGTTTGTTGGTAGGGCAGGTGGGAGAAGTTTGAGCTGATGATGGAGAGCCACCAGCTCATGGTCAAGGAACAGGTAAGTGGACAACTAGCTTGGGCTGCTCTTGTGTATGTAGGACAGGTGGAACAAGTTTGAGCTGATGATGTAGAGCCACCAGCTTCATGGTCAAGGAACAGGTAATGTGTACATCTAGCTTGGGCTGCTCTCATGTTGGTAGGGCAGTTCAGTTGAGTGTTCAGGACACCACCTACTGAGCCCCCTACTGACGACAGTAATCTCTTAGTCGTGGAGCCAGCATGAGTGAGGTCCTCCTGCAGAAGTTATCCGCCCAATGAAAAGGGCAGTGAATCTACCTAAAGCGCTTTTTGCTCTTTAGGTGGAGGTTATGAACAACGTGCACTCCCAGTACATCAACTTTCACAGAGGAGGTTTCCATCAATTATGTGCGGTTTAAAAAACCCTACACCCATGCTTAATGCTATAACCGTGCCCTTCTGCTCTTCAGGTGGAGGTGATGAAGAGCAACGTGACGTCCCGGATCTCGGGCTTCAGCCAGGACGTGGAGAAGTTCTCTGCCCGGTGGCACCATCTGAAGCCCGGGGACGAGGCCCTGGACGGGGACAAGGAGAGCTGCATGAAGGCCGTGGCCATCATCAAGGAGAAGCAACAGGAGTTTGCCGAGCTGGAGACGGCCAAGAACAGACTGGTGTAAGGATATTTTTAATATCTACATTTATAATAATAATAATAATAATAAATAAAGCTTCTATAGTGCTCTTCGAAGATAAAAAAAATCATCCTCAGAGCACTTTACAAATATTACAAGAGAAAACAATCAAGAAGAAAAACATTATTACAAAACAATATGAAGTATATAAAATACAATAATGTTTTTTTAAATGCTCACGCCGTTCATCCCCACCCACCTCCCTTTTTCATATACACATTATAGACACCATTTCAAAAAACATTTAAAAAAGAAGCATACAAAATAATTATTTAACAATCTTTAAAGTAGAAATCAAAATAATCCAACCGGTCTTTCAACCCCCCACCCACCTTCCCTTTTCTTCACACACACACTATAGACACTCACGAACACTCATAACATAGCATCCGGGGAGAACAAAAATAAGAAAGAAAAAAAATCAAGGCATGGACAAACAGACCCCCACCCCCACCCACCTCACCTTTTCCACACGCACGCCATTTACGCTCTCGCAATTTCTCGGGGGAACCCCCCCCAAAAAAAACCTCCACCAAGCACAACACGTATGCATGAAGAACTGCATGAAGGCCGTGGCCATCATCAAGGAGAAACGACAGGAGTTTGCCGGGCTAGAGACGGCCAAGAACAGACTGGTGTCAGCCATTTGGTTTGATAGGCTAGCTAGCTAGCTTTATAGGCAACATAAACAGCACGCATAAGGAGGGATGTGTGAAATCCATGGCCATTATTAAAGAGAAACTACGGGAGTTCGCCGAAATGGAGCAGTCCAAGAACAGGCTTAAAGACCCACCACGTCACGTGTCAAAATCATGGTTTTCACATGTTTTCCCTCTTATAGCTGGTAAGAAATCTTAACAAATCTTCCACGAGGGAATGTGACACGTGATGTGGGGGGTCTTGAAATAAGGGATTTTTGCAACACTATAGACTGATATGACTACAGCATTAATTTGGAGCCAATAGTGGGTTTGTAATTAATATAAAGTTGAGGCCAATTAGTTGGAACTGCGATTAACGGACAAGAACTCGTCAAATTGAAGCAGGGCATGCAAGCTGAATTTATTCCATAATTAACGCGCCCTCTTTGAAGTCATGGAAGTTCAGGCATTGTTCGCAAGACCCAGCTTTTGTAGATTTGATTTAAGAGGATTTCGGTTTTTTGGTCAAAGAAAAAGCGTCACTTTTCTTTGTATAAATTACCAAGAAAGGTAACACTGTTTTCATCATGCATGCGTCTGTGTGTGTATGTTTGTGTTTGCGTGTATATGTGTTCGCGCGAGTTTGTGTGTGTGCGCCCGAGCGTTTCTAATTCTGCGTGCGTGTACGTGTCTGTCTGTATGTGTGTGTCTGTTTGTGTGTGTCTGTTTGTGTGTCTCTGTATGTGCGTCTGTGTCCCTGTGTCTGTATCGATGTAGGCCCCTATGTTTGTGTGAGTAGAAAGCGTTCGGGACGTATGCGCACATGCATGCGCGCTTGCTTTGCATATAGGCACACGGATGCGTACATGCTTGAACGTGCAGTGTTTTCAGCCTTTTTTTTCAAAAGGAGCCAGAATGGTCAGCTTATTGACCGTAGGCCCTTAAGAGAATTAGAAGACGACGTGCAATCATCTGTATGCGTTTGTTTGGTTTAAAACCCTTTCATCGCCACTGTCGCCTCTTGGCACCACAATGATTTAACACCCATGTCACTAAAAGGCATCAAATGAGGGTCTGGTATCCAGTGACCTTATGTTCTTAATTTTGGGAGGTAAGGATATGCCCTAGTTTATGCATGTCACAGAGGAATCCCCAATATTGCAGACATAATATTTTCTCTACCCGGGTAAGTTTAATGGTAAATTGTGGCTGAGTAATGGCTAGCGTTGAAAGGGTTAATTGCAGTTCTGACTGCCAGCATGCATGTATTTGATTGCATTTCTTCCAGCTCTGACTGCCAGCACTTTGAAATGCCGGAGCCTGACTTCGTGTTCGTGGAGGAGCTGAAGATGGACATAGAGCACTTCCAGAGCATGTGGTCACTCTTCGAGGAGTTCCAGACTGGACTGGAGGCACTGGGCAAAGAGGATTGGATCACATTCAGGTCTCCTTGTCTGTCTGTGTGTACGTCTGTCTGTCCGTCTGTCTGTCTGTCTGTCTGTCAACATTAGGAGAGTATGTCATGGTCATTATTTGTAGAGTTCAACACTGGACTTCAAGCACTGGGCAAAGAGAACTAGATACCATTCAGCTCTCCTTGTCTGTCTGTTTGCGTGTATGTTTCTCTGTCTGCCTGTTTGTCTGTCTGCTGTCTGTCGGTCTGCTGTCTGTCTGTCAACATTATGACAGTATATTGTGGTCATTGTTTGAAGAGTTTAACACTGGACGTCAAGCACTGGGCAAAGATAACTAGATAACATTCACCTCTCCTTGTCTGTTTGTCCGTCTGTCAACACGTCTCCCCTAACCGGTGAATTTCTACAACTGATCAAATAGAAAGAAAAGTAGCCCTATGTTGTTTTTGTACCGGGAAACTACTTTTGCAAGGTTGTGTAGCATCATAACATCCAAGTCCATTAAAATATCGAACCTTGCAAGAGTCCCAGATTACAACTCGTCTACATCTTCAAATTGCAATCAGGAACTTTGTAAACGTTTCATGACACACATAATAGTGTGTGTGTGTGTGTGTGTGTTTGTCAGGGGGGGGGGGTAAATGAGCAAGCACACACACGTGCATGTCTACGTCTGTGTGTCTGTCTATCTGTCTGGCTGGCTGTCTACTTGTATTTGTCTGTCTACCTGTGTCTCTGTGTGATCCGTTTTCGCGTTGTTACTGTGGTTGTTAACAGAAGGCCTTCTTTGTAATTTGAATTTTCGTTTGGGGCATATACACAAAAACATGTTGCCACAGTCCTTATAGTTAATCAATATAGCAATGGCATACTCTTCATTAAAACATACTCGACAAATATACTCATCAGCTCATCAGTACAAGTAACCATAAGTGCACCTTCGTATGCAACAAGGGTATGCATAAAGCCTTGTTTGTTGATTGATTGATTTAATTTAAAGTATGTTCACAACAATGGTGATATTAGAAAAAACGAAGTCAATGAATGAAAGTGAGGGAACGCATTGTGTGTGTGTGTGTGTGTGTGTGTGTGTGTGTGTGAGTGTGAGTGTGAGTGTGTGTGTTTGTGTTTGTGTGTGTGAGTGTGTGTGCTTATCAACAACAATACAACACTCAACCATAAACTAATGAATCAATTATAACAAATGAACAATCTCAGAGCTGGATATAACCTTTGCGATGTCAATCATTTCAGGAATGGGAATGCTTTCTTTTAAAGACCCCAATGTTGCTATGTTTGTCTTAAAAAGTGTTGTATAGGGAAGTTAAAACTGGACGCTCAAAACGAATATGATGAATAGATAGTGGGCGACCACAAGCGCATTCTACGTCTTTGGAAAATTTGGTCTCCTACGAATTGTTTAGACGTGTTAGAAGGCCTTGTTTGTGTGTCCATACGCAGGGCCAACACGTTCGCCTTTGAGGAGTTCCTGGGCACGTGGTACGAGAAGCTGAAGGAGCAGGACACCACCAGCATGACCGTCAGGCTCCTCAAGGACGTGGACATGTACAAGGCGAGTCATCCGGATGCAACATTCTCTCCCATCTATCAGTCTATCATTATGAGGGAAATTAGCCTCTTGTGTGCATGCTAAAACACACCCACGCTGTTAGCGCCATGCATCTTTTGACGTTCTTGGTTGTCCGTTGCTTCCATCTCAACAAAAGCTCTAAACAAGAGCACATAGCAGGGCAAGTAATGTCTTAGGATTTGGTGGGAGTGTCTGATTTTTTCCGAGTGCGCATCCATTGCTCTAACGACAGAAACACTGACAAAAGCTCTAAAAACAGACAACGCACACGACAGGGTGCTTGGCAGTGAAGCTGTTTTGCATGCTGTCTTTCAGCAGATTTGTTATTTTATGGGAGTGTAGAGTGATGTACTGGGCGAATATCATCGCCCATGGTGCTAGAAGAGTTAAGTTCATAGCTACTTTTTTCTTTTCAAAAGTCTTTCAGACTGTACTGTCAAACAGCTATTCAAGAGATGATAACCCATACAGTATATATACATAAACACTTCCTTACAACTTTCTTGTTAACCCATACAGAAACTGCTAAGATAGTAAGTCATTGGTAGTTTGTGTACAATATATATATCGTAGAGAGATCGGCCATGCGTTAGCCAAAGCAGTCTGTAATATTATCGTTTCTTCTTTGATCCACAGACTGTGATGCCTTCGCTCAAGTTCGTGCGTGGAGAACCTCTGACCCAGGACCACTGGGCGGAGCTGTTCAGGATGCTGAAGATGCCCAAGGGCACCAGCCTGGAGAAGCTGACCTTCGCCACCGTGCTGGACGCCAGCCCCGAGATCATCAAGAACGCAGCGGGACTCAAGGTGGGGGCTTGAAAAAGATAGTTGTGTTCAAGTGATTCATTTGTGTCTGAGTTGTGTATAAAGTTAGGAGTTCATCAAGAACGCTGAGGGACTCAAGCTTAGGGTTGAAAAAGATGGAGGTTATGCTTGATTGACTCATTCGTATCTGAGTTGTGAGTTGTAAAAATAGTTAGATCACCAAGAACGCTGCGGGAATCAAAGTGGGGGTTACAAAAATAGAGTTATGCTTGATCGAATTTTGTATCCGAGGTGTAAAGATAGTTAGGAGGTCATCAAGAAAGCTGCGGGACTCAAGGTAGGAGTTGAAAAATATAGTTGTTTAATTGATTAATTTGTATCTGAGTTGTATATAAAGCTAGAAGTTCATCAAGAAAGCAGAAGACTGAAGGTTAGGATTGAAAAAGTCAGTTATGTTTAATTGATTAATTTATATCTGAGTTGTGTATAAAGTTAAGAGATCATCGAGAATGCTGTGGGACTCAAGGTCAATTAGAAACCGGTTTGTAGTAAGTTCAATTCCGTGTGAGTTATGTATAGCTGAGCTGTTTTTATCTGCCAGCCTGTTGAGTTTATTTAGTTTCCTTCAACAGTAATCTAAAGCAATATGGTTGTTGTTTCTCATATTCATATGTTATTTTTGTTAATGATTAAAAGTAGCACAGAGCCTGTTGTCAAATAGTTTCTCTGTAGAAGGGGTGGATGAGTGACTCTTTGCTTAAATATCTGCACAAAAGGTATGAGTTTGGGTTTGCTGGATCTGTCAGTCTGGCACATTGTTCACCACTTCTGTGTTGACAGGCCATAATGGGTCAGGTTTTTATGTGTTCAGTCTTCCTGGTTTTCTCAGCCGACACATTCTGGTGTTGCAGGAGCTCAAAAGAGAATAGTTTAGAAGAGTATTAAATCAAAGGCAGGCGAATAGGTCAACACAGCAGAGAAGTGATACATAAAAAAAAGGTAACTAGAACTAACAAGAACATAGTCAACATCAGTACACTGCTTAGACTCGTCAGCTATAGTCTACAATGATGGAGGTTTCATGCTATAAATTGTTCTACATTTTTGTGTTATGTTCTCAGGTTGTTTAACGTTGGTAAGATGCATTATTGATGTGTGTCTTGTAATACGTGGTCGAACTTTACGTGGTGACAGTCCTGACCATAGCTGTTGACGAGACTATGAATGACTAACTAACAAACTAATTAACTAACTAACATCAGTACGTGAAGAAGTAGGAAGAATCAAAAACAGAATATCAAATTTTTATGGTGATTTGTTAAATCATGTTTTGTCATATAGGAGCTGAACCAGAGAGCTCAAGGGGAGGTGACCATCCGTGAGGCCATCCATGAGCTGGATTTGTGGGGAGCAGGGGCGGTGTTCGCCACGTCAGATTACGAGGACAGCAAGAAGAACACCATCAGCCTCATCAAGGACTGGAAGGAGCTCGTCAGCCAGGTACATGAGAATCACATGAATACAATAAATGCATAACTCAGGTGTCGGTTATTTCCTTCTCCACATGGCCTTGTCCATGTCATTTTCGATTTTTGGGACAAGGTAACAATGGAAGGACGAGCAGTATTTATTTAAAGTATACACTTTTTGGTCTTTATCGGTACATATTGTCATACTTACTCGGAACACGTCGACACACGCACTCACATGCATAAACAGCACACCAAACGGAATGAATGAGTCAATACACCACACACTAGGTCAGACAGAAACCCTGACATTTTTGTATAAAAAATAACACTAAACGTTCGCCACAAAATAATGTCCATTGTAGTAGTTCACACACATAAAAATGTAAGAGAGAGAGGGAGAGAGAGAGAGAGGGGGGGGGGGAGAGAGAGAGAATATGTTTAAAAAAAAAAAGATGAGCCGCCTCCAAAAAAAAAAGCATTAAAAAAGAAGAAAAGAAAATGAAAAGAAAGGCGGGGACAGTGGAGGGTTAAAAAAACAAAAACAAAACAAAACACAACAACCTCAGGTGTCGGACAACCGGAGCCTCCTTCAATCCCTGAAGGACTCTCCCTACTACAAGGGCTTTGAGGACAAGGCCTCTGTGTGGAAGCATTGTCCTACAACACTACACTATGTTGTAAAGGGGCAGACACAATGCATAGACTGGATCCAAATCAGATCCGATTGTGACATTTGTGAGGCATGATTACTGTCTAAATGAATCTGATGAAATCCTACTAGTTTTGTTCACTCTATTTGTAGTCCCCCCGTACACGAATCTGATGAAATATCTGTATTGTTGTACCAGACACTTTTTTTGATTCGTGTATTGGGGTCTAGGCCTACTTGAGTACATTGAGCGAAAATAGTAACATGGGGTCTAGGCCTGCTTAGCATAGCGAGCGAAAATAATACAATTATTTTTAGACGGAAGTATTTCACGCGAATCATGACTCACAGACATCGTCACGACCGGATCGCATTGTCGTGATTGGGATCTAATCGTATGCAGTGAGTCGGCTTATTTAGCCTTCTTTCATCCACACATTGACTGTGTCCTCGTTCAGGTGTCGGACAGCCAGAGCCTCCTTCAATCCCTGAAGGACTCCCCCTACTACAAGAGCTTTGTGGACAAGGCATCTGTGTGGGAGGTGCGGCTGGCGGATCTGGACGAGGTCCTGGGCAACCTGAACCAGATCCAGAGGAAGTGGGTCTACCTGGAGCCCATCTTCGGCCGCGGGGCCCTGCCCAAGGAGCAGGCACGCTTCAAACGGGTGGATGAAGACTTCAGGTGGGTAGACCCTCGGTTATATTCAGTCCTCAGCTTCGGAGGGGAGCCTAGAGGCATTGCGGCGTTTCACCTCCGTTTGTTTGTCTATTAAACTTAGTTCTGTCTAAAAGCCCTGGTATTATAATTATGCCAAGCAAACCCTGATACGGTCATCAGGAGCGCGTCTTGAACAGTTAACGCGAGTAGCACCATGAAAATTAGCATACACAGCCAATACACGGGTAGTGTCGTGCAAAATTAGAGGACAACTGCCAATATGA
>CM065691.1:53593357-53598357 GCA_017654935.2 Phymorhynchus buccinoides
TATGGATTATGTCCCCATCTCTTTGTGCCCTCACTGTGTCTATGGATTATGTCCCCATCTCTTTGTGCCCTCACTGTGTCTATGGATTATGTCCCCATCTCTTTGTGCCCTCACTGTCTCTATGGATTATGTCCCCATCTCTTTGTGCCCTCACTGTCTCTATGGATTATGTCCCCATCTCTTTGTGCCCTCACTGTGTCTATGGATTATGTCCCCATCTCTTTGTGCCCTCATCTCTTTGTGCCCTCACTGTCTCTATGGATTATGTCCCCATCTCTTTGTGCCCTCACTGTGTCTATGGATTATGTCCCCATCTCTTTGTGCCCTCACTGTGTCTATGGATTATGTCCCCATCTCTTTGTGCCCTCACTGTCTCTATGGATTATGTCCCCATCTCTTTGTGCCCTCACTGTCTCTATGGATTATGTCCCCATCTCTTTGTGCCCTCACTGTCTCTATGGATTATGTCCCCATCTCTTTGTGCCCTCACTGTCTCTATGGATTATGTCCCCATCTCTTTGTGCCCTCACTGTCTCTGTGGATTATGTCCCCATCTCTTTGTGCCCTCACTGTCTCTATGGATTATGTCCCCATCTCTTTGTGCCCTCACTGTCTCTATGGATTATGTCCCCATCTCTTTGTGCCCTCACTGTGTCTATGGATTATGTCCCCATCTCTTTGTGCCCTCACTATGGATTATGTCCCCATCTCTTTGTCTATGGATTATGTCCCCATCTCTTTGTGCCCTCACTGTGTCTATGGATTATGTCCCCATCTCTTTGTGCCCTCACTGTCTCTATGGATTATGTCCCCATCTCTTTGTGCCCTCACTGTCTCTATGGATTATGTCCCCATCTCTTTGTGCCTGTCTCTCACTTTGTGCCCTCACTGTGTCTATGGATTATGTCCCCATCTCTTTGTGCCCTCACTGTGTCTATGGATTATGTCCCCATCTCTTTGTGCCCTCACTGTCTCTATGGATTATGTCCCCATCTCTTTGTGCCCTCACTGTGTCTATGGATTATGTCCCCATCTCTTTGTGCCCTCACTGTCTCTATGGATTATGTCCCCATCTCTTTGTGCCCTCACTGTCTCTATGGATTATGTCCCCATCTCTTTGTGCCCTCACTGTCTATGGATTATGTCCCCATCTCTTTGTGCCCTCACTGTCTATGGATTATGTCCCCATCTCTTTGTGCCCTCGGTCTCTTAATTTTCAGTTTGTCATTAAAACAAATGCAAGACTGAAAAAACAGCTTGTCCTTAAGAGGCAACGCCTCATAGGACGTGAATCTAACCATCGCCCTGAAAGAACGGAAAGAACCAAAGATATTCAGGGAGATGATGGTGGTGGTGGTGGTAGGGTTAATCAGCGAAGGCCCATAATAATCCATTTAACCCTTTTGTGGTGGGTGCAGGCGTTGATCATGGACACCATTCACAACACGAACAGTGCAATTAACCCTTTTGTGGCGAGTGCAGGCGCTGATCATGGACACCATTCACAACATGGACAGTGCAATTAACCCTTTTGTGGCGGGTGCAGGCGCTGATCATGGACACCATTCACAACACGGACAGTGCAATTAACCCTTTTGTGGCGGGTGCAGGCGCTGATCATGGACACCATTCACAACACGGACAGTGCAATGGACAGTGGCGGGTGCAGGCGCTGATCATGGACAACATGGACAGTGCAATTAACCCTTTTGTGGTGGGTGCAGGTGCTGATCATGGACAATGCAATTAACCCTTTTGTGGCGGGTGCAGGCGCTGATCATGGACAACATGGACAGTGCAATTAACCCTTTTGTGGTGGGTGCAGGCGCTGATCATGGACACCATTCACAACATGGATGTTGTTCAGGACCTCATGGACATCAAGGTCAACTCCTGCTCCGAGTGGCTGTGGCAGAAACAGGTCAGGTAAGAGTCGAGCAAAAATGAAGAAAAACGGATAGAAATTAATAATACTGCAATGTTATGTTGTCTGTATAATGGGTGTGTGTGTGTGTGTGTGTGTGTGTGTGTGTGTGTGTGTGTGTGTGTGTGTGTGTGTGTGTGTGTGTGTGTGTGTGTGTGTGTGTGCCTGTGCTTGGGTACAGGAAGAATTATAAGATTTTTTTTAAAGGCAGGAGAATGGGCCAAAAAGTCAGAAAGGTAGTAGATGACAGTAAGCAAAGGAAAAAGGCAGAGTCAAAGAGAGTGGCACATTAGAGTAAGTTAGAAGCACAGAATGTGGGTGACCAACAGACTCTTCAGCCCTGTATCCCCACTGTCCCAAAAGAGTAAAACAAAAATGAAGAAAAAAAGATCAAAAGTAATAGCACTACATGTCGATGGCTTGGAGTCAAAACGGACTATTAGATAGTCCATTGACGTATTATTGAACTTATTGCGAAAACTAATAACTTGTTTTAATAAAAGACTGCAGAAATATAAAAAGCATAATCCCCATTGTATATTATTTGCAGACTTTTTTAATACAAGTTCTTAGTTTTCGCAATAACTTCAATAATAAGTCAATGGACTATCTAAAGATAGTCCGTTTTGACTCTAAGCCATCGATGTTGTCTATAAATGTGCGTGTGTGTGTGTGTGTGTGTGTGTGTGTGTGTGTGTTAAACCTTTGCCTGTGCTTGTGCTTGCCTGCGCTTGTGTCTGTGTGTCCGAATGTGTGTCCCAGGATGTTACTCACATGCAGTGCTGCTTTCCGTGACGGACGTACTCACAGTTTGTATTGGACCCCCCCTCCTTAAATACCCCCTTCCCCCCTCCCCTCACTTTTTTAACTGAAAAGAAAACGGGGCAGGGACATTCGTGACAACCACGCCGACACCTATGCTTTGATGTACCTCGTGTAACTTCTTGCAGTAGTAGGAACGTATTCTCTCAGGAGAGGCTTTCACTGCATTATATTTGTAACAATCAACGCATCGTCGAACCCAAAACCAGCCCTGTGGAACGCGCCCCCCCCCCCCCCCGCCCCGCTCGTTGACAAACTGATCCGCCCCTGACTGGATGTGTGTCAGGTACTATCTGATGGACTCTGGCATCGTCCACATGCGGATGGTGGATGCGGAGTTCGAGTACACCTACGAGTACCAAGGCAACGCAGCAAAGCTGGTGCACACACCCCTCACCGACAAATGCTACCTCACGCTCACACAAGGTAATACTGTTAACAACATTGCTATTGTTATCATTTTATATCAACGAATAGTAGGGTCAAAGCGCGCGCGGCCACCCTCAACTGGAGTTGTTCACATTTTTAACAACGTCTATCTGACATACACTTTTGTTGTCGCTGTCATTAGTTTTACTCAAGCCACCTCTTTGCAACGTTACAAGTAGCAGCAGTGTTGTGCGCGCATTTGTTAAAAATCTTGTTTGTTGTGGTTGTTTTTGTTGTCGTACCCTGGCTAAAAGACTCCAGGGATCATCCCAACGAGGCCAGTGTATCTCTGGGTCCTATTAATTAGGCGTTATGTACTTTATTGTCACAGAGGCGTCTGTGAAATTCGGGTTGCTCCCACCTGGAGCCAGAGGCGCGCCACCCATTTTTGTTTATGCATGCATTTTTTGGTGACTGATGAGGAAGGAAAGGGGTGGGGGGGAGTAAATATAGACCAAATGACAACTTTTTCGTTGCCACTGGGTTTATCGTGTGCTAAGTGCATGGGCACACGGGACCTCGGTTTATCATCTCATCCGGAACCTCGGGACCTCGGTTTATCATCTCATCCGAAAGACTCCACGTTCAGACCGTAAGGCCTAGAGCAAAGTGAGAGGAAAAATCCCGTGTACCCAGGTTCGAACTCGGGTTTACTTGACACAAGGCGAACGCGTTACCACTGTGCCACTCTACACCTCTGGGTGTTTTTCTTCTTTGATTGTTTTTATATTTTAGGGACTTTGCCAGGAGGTCTGTATTGCCATTGTAACACAGACCTAGTGTCTGCGAAAACTTATACCTAAGCTTAAACCCATTCTTACTCTAAACTAACACTAACACACCCACACAAAGAAACATTTACAGCACATTTATTTATATGAAATAATTATACCAAAAAACCAAAACAAAACAAACCGACAAGCAATAAAAAAAAAGAGTAAATAGTAAATGCAATGATGATGAGGATGAACACTGAAAGCAAAATATAGACGATTCACACATACACAAATACTTAATAGTAAAAAAACAACGTAAACTCAATGTGACACTTTTAGCCAGAAACGTTCTTAAAACAAACCACGTAAATTCCACCACATTTCTTTTAATCTGAAGACTTTCTGTCGACGTTTTCGTCTTTGTCTTTCTGCTCAGTGTTCTTCTTCAGATAGTGTAGTTCAGCATCAGCAAAGAACCTTCAGTTGATGGATAAGTTGGGAATTAGTTTATTCCCCTTGTCACTGTTGAGATTTCCTCCAGAAGAACCGTTGAAGCGAAGTGGAAGGAATTTGAAGACTTCCAGGGAATAGTGGTAATTTGGTAGAGGAGGAATAACTGAAGATTTGAATCCACATTTGAAAGGGAGACGATGTTGACTTGAGTGGGAAGTGGGGGTTCAAAAGGGAATTGATGAGAGGTGAACCCCAATTTGAAGAGGAGGCAATCATGACTTCCCAGGGAAGAGTGGTTAAAAAGGGAAACGAGGAGAAACAGCAGAAATCAGCTGAACACCAAGGAGCATAATTATAAACAAGTGCGGAACATAATAAAAATAAAATAAACTCCTCTCTTCCTTCTTTTCCTTTTCCGCATTACAGGCATGCACATGGGTTTCGGGGGCAACCCCTACGGTCCTGCCGGCACGGGGAAGACGGAGTCCGTCAAGGCTCTGGGGGGTCTGTTCGGCCGCCAGGTGCTGGTTTTCAACTGCGACGAGGGCATCGACGTCAAGTCCATGGGTCGGATCTTCGTGGGTCAGTAACATTGGAGTTTTGTTTCATGTTTTTATTCCATTTCAATTCTGTATAAAGCGCCATGTAGCCTACGT
>CM065691.1:53603357-53610857 GCA_017654935.2 Phymorhynchus buccinoides
AAAGATTATCCTTTATGAATATGAAAGATAAGAAGTTAGAGAGCATAAAGTACCCTTAACTCAAAATTGATGAAAAGTTATATTTTTGACTTTGCAAGCCTGTTGTGAGAAACTAGCCTAGCGACGTAATGTCCCTTTCGTGGTGCTGGGTCACATATTTCATAGCCATGTTTATTGCTGCTTCCAACATAAGAGTACTTATTTTATCTGACATTGTCATGCCTCAAAGTTTTAATGGTCAAACAATTGAAGAACTGCCCTCCACTCTCAGCCAAAAGTTATAGCCACGTTCTAAAGCAAGCTGATTGCTCAATTTACCATTTTGTTTGACCTGATAAGCTTTTTTAACTGTGCAACTCACCAGTGTTGCCATTTCTAGATACACCGAACTCAAGCTTGCCATTTTCGTAAAGTCTTAAAATAAAATAACAAGGCAATGTCGATGGCTTAGAGTCAAACTGGATTAACTTCAGATAGTCAATTTGTTTTATTATTGCAGAAACAAATGCGAAAAAGAATACTCTTTGTTGTCCCAAATTTTCGTTTTGATATCTTAATAAATAAAAAAGATATAAATGTTGTTCTCTTTTGACTCAAAAATAAATCAACGGTAGGACCTGTGTTCTAACTGTGTTCCAACTATGTAGTAACTATGTAGCAACTGTGTGTTCCTACTATGTTCCAACTGTGTAGCAACTGTGCTTCAACTGTGTAGCAACTGTGTTCCAACTGTGTTCCTACTGTGTAGCAACTGTATTCCAACTGTGTTCCTACTATGACATTGTGGTGTAGATTAAAAAGAAAACAATGTTACCATTATTTTTCCTGTCCACATACCAAGTTTGTTTTGCAGTTAATGCGTTTCTATCATAAATGATGTTTCATTTTTTTTCTGAAACGTTTTTTTAAAAGTTTTGAGGCTTGAAAAAATACAACCTCTGTCATATTACCCAAACGCATCTTTCCTTTATTTCTTCTTGCACGGTGAAAATCGACGCCCCATTGGAAGCCAAGCTAGTAGTCCAATCCCTAAGGATCAACACGTCCTCCAAGCTGACCTTGCTCATTGAAGTTGATTTTGTTGAACTGGAAGAACTTTCACTTTTTTGTCTTTGTTCTTGCAGTGAAGATCGACGCCCCATTGGAAGCAAGGCTGGTGGTTCAGTCCCTGAGGATCAACACGTCCTCCAAGCTGACCTTGCTCATTGAAGTTGATTTTGTTGAACTGGAAGAACTTTCACTTTTTTGTCTTTGTTCTTGCAGTGAAGATCGACGCCCCATTGGAAGCAAGGCTGGTGGTTCAGTCCCTGAGGATCAACACGTCCTCCAAGCTGACCTTCTCGGACAGCAACCGGTTCGACGGGCTGCTGAAGGACGTGTTTCCCGGGACGGAGTTCAAGGACATCGAGTACGAAGACCTTGCCGAGTCCATCAGGGTGGTCTGCAAGGAGTCCAACCTGGTCGTGTCAATGAGGAACAGGTGAGCGGGGGTGGTGGGGGAGGGGAGAGAGGGGGAAGATAAGAGAGAGAGAGAGAGGGGGTGAAAGAGAAATGGAGAGAGAGAGAGAAATTGAAATTGAATTGAAAATGGTTTATTTGATCTAGACCATGTGCCCGTGTCAAATGGGAACAGTGGGGTTGGGCCAGAAAAAAAGTAATGATAATAAAGAGAGAGAGAGAGAGAGAGAGAAGGGAGAGAGAGAGAGAGAGAGAGAGAGAGAGAGAGAGAGAGCAAGGAAAAGAAAGGGGGGAGAGAGAGAGCAAGGAAAGAGAAAAGGAGAGAGAGAGAGAGAGAGAGAGAGAGAGAGAGAGAGAGAGAGCAAGAAAGCGAGAGAGAGAGAGAGAAGGCCTGGCCCTAAAACTTGTGACGAAAATCACATGCGTAACGGACGCCACTACCCCTGAAACTTGTGACGATTTCACACGTATGGCAATCTCTAACCCCCGTGACGTAATGCACGTGTTGGGCGGTCGTCACTAGCCCGCTCTTTGCCCCCCCCCCCCCCCCCCCCCCCCCCTGCGAAACTTGTGACGTAATTCACATGTTTGACTAACGTCATTCTCCACCCCCCACCCCACCCCCCACTCCTTGCAGATCAAGAAGGCCCTGGAGCTGTACGAGCAGCTGAGGCAAAGGATGGGTGTAGTGGTGGTGGGTCCCAGCGGGTCGGGGAAGACCACGCTGTGGAAGCTGCTGAAGAAGGCCATGGCCAAGGGAGGGAGGCAGGTGAAGGAGTACATCATGAACCCCAAGGCCATGCCCAGACAGCAGGTCAGAGGGATTGTATATGTCTCTGTCTGTCTGTCTGTCTGTCTGTCTTGTCTCTCTCTCTCTCTCTCTCTCTCTCTCTCTCTCTCTCTCTCTCTCTCTCTCTCTCTGTATTTCTGTCTCTCTCTCTCTCTCTCTCTCTCTCTCTCTCTCTCTCTCTCTCTCTCTCTCTCTCTCTCTCTCTCTCTCTCTCTCTCTCTCCCCCTCTGTCTCTCTCTCTCTCTCTCTCTCTCTCTCTCTCTCTCTCTCTCTCTCTCTCTCTCTCTCTGTCTCTATGTCCCCTCTCTCACTCTGTCTCTATGTCTTTACTCCTCTTTGTCTCTGTACTTTCTCTTCTCTCAGTCTGTCTGCCTGTCTCTCTCTTTATTTCTCTCAGTCTGTCTCCCCTCTCTCTCTCTCTCTCTCTCTCTCTCTCTCTCTCTCTCTCTCTCTCTCTCTCTCTCTCTCTCTCTCTCTCTCTCTCCTTCTCTCTCTCTCTCTGTCTGTCTCTCTCTGTGTGTCTGTCTCTCTCTCTGTATCTCTCTCTCCACCTGTCTCCTTGTCCCCCTCTTTGTCTCTGTCTATATGTCTGTCTGCCTCTCTCTTTATCTATCTCAGTCTGTCTCTGAAATTAGGATTTCTTCAGATTTATTTACACAGTAGAATTTTACGTCAATAATGCCTCACAAAATCGGATCGTGGTGAATCAAATCGTATGCAGTGTGGCTGGGCCTTAATGTTTGTTACAACTTGATTTAAATTAACTAACGCTGGCTGTTATAGTAAAGTATGATGTGTGAAGGTAATGTTGGTGTTAATCTGTTAGAGTGAAGAATTATGCGTGAAGGTAAGAACTAAGCGAAAACAACAACCCTAACGCTGGTGATGGTTTGACCGAGAGGACGTAAAACATTAATTAATCGGTTGTCCAGTTGCTGGGTTCCATCGACATGGACACCAGAGAGTGGACGGACGGAGTGCTGACCTACAGTGCACGACAGGTCATCAAGGAACCCATTGGTGAGACTTGTGTTCTCTCTCTCTCTCTCTCTCTCTCTCTCTCTCTCTCTCTCTCTCTCTGTCTCTCTCTCTCTCTCTCTCTCTCTCTCTCTCTCTCTCTCTCTCTCTCTCTCTTCTTCTCTCTCTCTCTCTCTCTCTCTCTCTCTCTCTCTCCCTCTCTCTCTCTCACTCACTCTGTGTTGTTGTTGTTGTTGTTGTTGTTGTTGTTGTTGTTGTTGTTGTTGTTGTTGTTGTTGTTGTTGTTGTTGTTGTTGTTGTTGTTGTGTGTGTGTGTGTGTGTGTGTGTGTATGTGTATGCATGTGTGTGTGTTGCTGTTGTTGTTGGTTTCTTATGCTTGCTTGTATTACGCCCCTTTGTAACCCCATCCCCATGATATGGGCATAATGGCCTGGTGCATTAAAACATCCGAATCCGAATCCGAATCTCTCACTCACTCTCTCTCTCTCTGTTTGTGTGTGTGCGTGTTCAGTTACATAGATAGAAATATACTTACTTACGTTCGCCTATCGCCCCTCCCAGGGCATAGGCCGCCAACAAGACCCCTCCAGCAGTTTATGGCCTGGGCCAGTCTCTCCCAGTCTCTTGTTGGCATTTTTCTTAGCGGTGAGGATTTTACATGGAGGGGCTTAACCCCTCGCCCAACCCTCCTTCTTCATCCGGGCTTGGGACCGGCAATGGCGGAGTTAGACAGAAATATCAGCAAACATAGATTCACACACAGACACACCACACACGTGTACACAATAAATATACACATGTATATCATGACTGTGTGTATCAAAAACTAAATCATTGTAATATAGTGTGTTACATATACCAGAAATCCTGTCGCGATTCGTGATTTACGGGGACAGTGACCCTGAGTGGGTAGAGTCCTTGAAATCCATGCAGGATTAAATTATGCTAGTTACACCAGTGCGTTTCGCACGGGTCCAGAAATATTATTTTTGAAATGCAATGTTACATTGATATAACATACATGCTGTCTGTGAATGTAAGAGAGTTCCCCGTACCATAAAGTTGGCCAACATCACACAGCCGGAAAGTAAAGGACGGGAAAGAAATGGGCGGAAAGTACGAAACACGGGTTCGGCATTCTTCGTGTTTTTCTAGGTAGATTCGGAATTTCCGACACCACATTTCAAGGAAATTTCGTACATTGTGCCTTCAAAAGCAACTTTCAAAAGCAAAATTGTGAACCAGACATAGCGGAATCGCGTTCCAACGCGTTCTTCTGGAACTGTATAGTATGGCAAGCAAGAGTCCGACATTTATGCAGTATCCGAGATGTTACGTTATTTTACACTTCGGGCCTTAGCGTATTAAATTATAGATAATTATTATCACAAAACAATATCCAGTTGTGGGTCTTGACAGATGGGGGCATTGACATGGAGTGGATGGAATCCCTGAACTCCTGAATTGTGTGCTGGATGACAAGTGTGTGTGTGGGGGGAGGTGTTACTCAATGATTATAACTGAATTGTTTTATTTTAGTTTCTTAAATATAAGTATTGCTTTGTACATCTCCCAGAAATCCAGTCGTGGATCGTGACGGACGGGGACATTGACCCGGAGTGGGTGGAGTCCCTGAACTCTGTGCTGGACGACAACCGCCTGTTGACCATGCCCTCAGGGGAGAGGATCCAGTTCGGGCCCAACGTCAACTTCCTGTTCGAGACCCACGACCTCAGCTTTGCCTCCCCTGCCACTGTGTCCCGCATGGGCATGATCTTCCTCAGGTGTGCCCTCAGAAATGTTGTTTTCTTCGTCGTCTTCTTCTTCTTTTTGTTCTTCTGCTTCGATCGTGCAGTTTTCTGTCAATTATGAGCGCAGATATAACTATAAGAAATAGTTAGGCTCAGCAAGTCAGACTTCGGCTGAAGGAAATCTTTTTGAAAGTGTTTCTTGAAAAAAGGCTAGGAGAATGGACCGGTAAGGCAGAACGATAGCAGACGACAGTAACCAAAGGGAAAAGGCAGAGTCAAAGAGAGTGACATTTTACGATTTAGTGATTTTTAAGGTAAAAACTGAGTCATTTTCTTACTTTTCAGCCTTGTATAAGGTGCATGCTTGGGGCAGAGGAGGTGAGGGGAATCCGGGAGCCAGGCCCCCCCCCCACCTCCACCCCCCCCTAGATACGGCCCTGTGTATGAACGAAAGTCCGTGTAACGTCCTCCGACCTTCCACAGGTACATGCGGGACATTATTAACCATCAAGATTGTGGGAGGATCCTGGAGGTGCTGCAATATTCCTGGATAGTCCCCGATATGTTTTTTTAATCTAACTGGGAAAAAAAGTGAGTAAAGAGTGTAGCGATGTGCACGTGCATGCTGTGTGCAGACCTGTTTACTCTACTCTTTTCTAGTAGTATTCTACTCAATTTGGACCTCTACTACTCTTCAAAACTGAAAATAATGCTCTTTAATTTTTAATTGCTACTCATTTTCAGTGAACATTGTTTGATGGTTTAACCCTTTCACCGCCAGCCATATTTCAGCCAAAACATTCCATTACATTTACCTGGGTAGAGATCAAAATCCATCTGCAGTATTGGTGATTCTTCTGTGACATATATAAAATAAGGTCTACCCTTACTTCCCAAAACTAAGACAATAGGGTCTTGGGATAATAGACCCCAATTCGATGGCTTTTAGTGACATGGGTGCTAAATCACTGTGGTGCTAAAATGCGACTTTGGCGGTGAAAGGGTTAATGAATAAAACTACTAATTTCACACCCAAACTACTCATTTCAGCTATCCAGACTACTCAAGATTTGTGTAGGGGATAAAGAGGTCTCTCTGTGTGTGTTGTTTCAGTGACGAGGACGTTGACACGAAGGGTGTGATCGCCATGTGGCTGCTGACTCTGCCCAAGGCGGAGCAGGAGATGCTGGGGCCTCTGCTGGAGGACTTCTTCTACAAGGCCCTGCAGTGGGTCATCAAGCAGGTCAGACGTGTTTTGGTCAGACTCTCTTCTGAGGCATATAAGTCCGTAAGGCGAGTGCCTGTGGCTTTGTCCAGGGATGCACTGGCCTCGCCTGTCCTTTTTGGGGGCTGTTGGATGCATTCTGGTTTCTGAGTGGGTGTCTTTTGCCGGTGGGCTCTGCAGTCATGCAAAATGGACTGGTACACCCATGGGGACATTTCGCAAGGACTCCTTTGTATCGTATCCGATGGTCACTAAGCCGGGAGTAGCTATGCGCCTTGTATACTTAATGGAATGTCCCGTGTGTGCCTGCTCCCCAGTAACACAACACGGACTTCCAAGGCTGGAGCAGGGCTGCTCTCGCGTTGATGGGGTGGGCGTGGCTGGTGCATCTCTGGGTCCCATTAGCACCTCCGGGTGTTTCAATTTCATTTTGTTAGTCCCTTTTTTTCTGGACCATACAGCAGGTCAGACTTGTTTTGGTCAGACTTTATTTTTGTCAGTCACTTTTTTTCTGGGCCGTACAGTGGCTGCTCCCTCAAGGGCCAGCCACACTGCATACGATTTGACCACAATACGATACGATTGTGACGATGTCTCTGAGTCACGATTCACGCAAAATACTTCAGTAGTTTAATTTATCGTCTTTTCACGCAATGGTGATATTAGAACCCCCAAAAAACCAACGTGTTGATAATTAACAAAGTTAATACATAGAATGCAACAATTTCTTGTAACAAAGTGTCAACAAATCATAGCAATTTTGCTATCTCAGAATTGGCTATAACAGTAGCAATATCAAAGATGAAATTGCTAGGTAATATTTGACGATCATTCTCATAAAAATACTGCTATCTATTATAACCATGCTGTACCAACACTCAAAACAATAGCATGTACATGAATCAGTTGGAAAACCTAAAGTGCAAATGCACTTAGTTACCCCATAAACAAAAGGGGAGCCACTCATATACCGGAAGTACTACCTCCCTTTATAACAGGAAGTGTGGCTCCCTACATCCTGGTAGTCATTCCCATTTTTTCCACTGTTGGAAAGCCATGTTGCTTTGATATTTTGTGGAACTTTTTGGATTTGGTGGGTTTGTTCCTATTAACTGTGTGGGGTTTTGTTTTCGCACAGAACGACTGGATAGTGGACCTGAGCCTGATGGGGGTGATCTACAACGGCATGTCCCACCTGAGGCACATCACGTGCAAGGCCCACTTCGCCACCGCCCTCATCAAGGGAATGGGGGGGAACCTGTCCGAACAGTCCAGGGAGCTCTTCGCCAAGGAGGTA
>CM065691.1:53615857-53633357 GCA_017654935.2 Phymorhynchus buccinoides
AATAGTCCCCCACCTTCTGGAAGTTCTGTGCTTGTAACTTCCTCTAATCTGTCACTCTCTTTGACTCTTGCCTTTTCCCTGTGCATACTGTTTACTATGTTTCTGCCTCACCGGTCCAGTCTCCTGCCTTCGCTCTAGAAACTCTCAACAAAGATTTTCTCAAAGCTGAAGTCGGGACATGCTGGGCCTGACTATGTTCTTAGCTAGGCGCATAACAGCGGCATGGAACATACGGATAGGAAACTGTCTGAGCGATCGATAACGACAACGAAGAACACGACGACAATGTCCTTTTGTTGGAACCTCCATGCAGGTACCCGGGCAAGGAGCAGCTGCAGACGATCTACGGGGCCTACCTGAAGCCCATCCTGCACCGTCAGCTGGACCAGCACCCCGTGTGGGGATCCCTGGGCAAGGTCCAGACCCTGGCTGCCAACATGGTGGCCTTCTACGAACAGGTATTATTATTATTACCTGGAGAGCGCGTCGCAGCCAGAGGCGCGCCGCCTTATTTTTTATTTTTTATTTTTTTGCATGCGATTTTTTTGTGTGATTGATGAGGAAGGAAAGGGGAGTGGGAGTAAATTTTGACCAAATGACAACTTTTTCGTTGCCACTGGGTGTAGCGTGTGCTAAGTGCATGGGCACACGGGACCTCGGTTTATCGTCTCATCCGAAAGACTCCACATTCAGACCGTAAGGCCTAGTGCAAAGTGAGAGGAAAAATCCCCTGTACCCAGGTTCGAACTCGGGTTTACTTGACACAAAGCGAACGGGTTACCACTGTGCCACTCTACACCAGGTAGAAGACCACCATAGAAAACCGAAACAAATACACAAGTGGAATGTAACGTTATTTTACTGACGAGTTAAAACAAAACATGCGATATTTTAACAAATGCGTCTTTTTCAAACAACAGAGAGAGAGAACTGAGAGAACTGTGTGATTCTGCTCGCGTGTGAGTGTATGTGTGCGTGTTTGTGTGTGTGTTTGCGTGTGTGTTTGCGTGTGTGTGTTTTTGTGTCCGTGTGTTAACACGTATAAGGAGAACGAAGAAAAGGAAAGATAACCACGCTGTATGAAAATAACTGTTTTCGGTGGTGGTGGTGGTGGTTGGCGGTGATAATGATAACAATGATGAAAATGTGGAGGAGGAGGACGGTGACGACGATGATAACAATAACGATGATGATGACAAGGACTGTGATTTGGATGATATTTAGCGACAGTAACGATCCTGATGATGGTGAAAATGATGATGATGATAATGACAAAGACAATGACAATAAGGACAATGATGATGAGGGTGGCCAAGACGATAGAAATGACAACAAATATGACAACACAAATCGTCAGCTTTGTTTGTTTCTAAACAATGCCAATCCCCCCCTAACGTGGGGATACGTGCGTAGGGGGGGGGGGGGGGGCGTCTTCCAAAGTTTCATACAAATATTTCCCCCACCTTCTGGAAGATCTGAGCTTGTAAATTCCTCTAATCTGTCACTCTCTCTGACTCTTCCTTTTTCCTTTGCTTACTGTTATCTACTATATTTCTGCCTTACTGGTCCATTCTTCTGCTTTTGTCTTCTAGAAATTCTTACCAAAACAAATCTTCATCCGAAGATGGACATGCTGGCTCTACTCACTGTTTCTTAGTTTGGCGCCGAACGGCAGCATGACGCATCTGTGCTCATATGACAGGAGTCTGTCTAAGTGATCGAAGAAGAAGAAGAATGAAACGACGCCGACAGCAATATTGGAGATAATTATAATACAATGGAACCTCCCTTATAAGACATTCAAACATCATCCAAAATGAGGTCTTATAAGAGAGGGGTCTTATATGGGAGGTACTTTTAATACTTACAAAGAAGGGCAATGTCTCAGAGAAGTAGGTCTTATGTGGGAGGCCGAGGGAGTCTTATAATGGGAGGTCTTATAAGGGAGGTTCCACTGTATGAGCAAATTTGTGCAGCTTCGCTCCACCTTCACAGTGGACGACTACAGCCACTACCTGTTCACTCCCCGTGATCTGACGGCCTGGGCCATGAGCCTGCTGCGATACGACCTGACCAAGGGCGCCGACGAGAGCTCGGCGGACACTGTGCTGGAGATCTGGGTGTACGAGGCCCGCCGCCTCTTCCGGGACCGCATCGTGGGCGCCGACACCCAGGCCAAGTTCGACAACCTGCTGATGGGCGTCATCAAGGGGGACTGGTCCTCCAAGATTTTCGAAGAGGAGGAGGGTGAGTGGAGTGGCGTGCGTGTGTGTGTGTGTGTGCGCGCACGCTCGCTGTGCCACAGTACACCAATTCCCCTCTTTCTGGCTCCACAGAGAGCTGCTTGTTTCAAGATATTTCTTTTAACAGAGGCAAATATTCTTATCATATTTCTTTGAACAGAGGCAAATATTCGTATCATATTTCTTTGAACAGAGGCAAATATTCGTATCATATTTCTTTTAACAGAGGCAAATATTCTTATTTCCAACATCCCAAAACCTTAGTAATGTCCCATATGGCTTCGGCTGAGAGGACGTAAAACATAACTTCGTCATTCTTATCATTGATTGTGGGTATGGATAGGAAAAGACCTTACAAGTGGCATACTACCATAAAACAATGTAAGCCTAATGGATAAAACACTTTAAATTGGTTTATGCTGGTGACGAATGTTAACCAAAGGCATGAACTGAAAGGAGCTGAGAGAAGCTACTGTGATGCGCGTATGTTTGTGTGTGTAGGCGGGGAAGTTAAGAAAGACAGGATTGTAGAGTGGGCCATAGATATGCTACAAATTAGGAGTTGTGAAAACATTTTTTTTTAACTGATAGCACCCTTTCTCTGATCTGTNTAGAGGACTTAAATAGTAGAATGTTATAAAACGTGTGTCCAAATGTCTTTAGATGTGAACATTAGAATCAGAACCAGTTAACTTGGAATTATGATCTATGTTGTAAAAAAGAGCTATCCTCAAACATAAATAGCTGTCCTTGGCTGGGTTTTGCCATGGCCTCCCTATGAAGGAGGAAAATCTAAACTAGCACTCTTTATGTTTTTATTCTCTTTTTGTTTTAGAACATAGATCAAAATTCCAAGTTAACTGGTTTTGATTCTAATGTTCGCATTTAAATACATTTGGACACAAACGTGTTATGTTATAAATCAGGTCTGTGTGGCACCTTCTCAGTTCTGTGTGTTTTCCCCTTCCCACCTAAAGCCACTTGAGGATCGTATAATTTGCAGACCTGTTTACCCCCTACACAAGTCTTGAGTAGTCGGGACAGCTGAAATGAGTAGTTTTAGTGCAAAATGTGTAGTTTTATTCATTAAACCACCAAACAATGTTCACTGAAAATTAGTAATTATAGCATTATTTTCCATTTTGAAGAGTAGTAGAGGTCCAAATTGAGTAGAATACTGCTCGAAAAGAGTAGAGTAAACAGGTGTGCATTTGTCATCATTTTTTTTTTTTTTTTTGCATAGTCACTGACTTGTTTTCTTTATCTTTTTTGTGTGGCCTTTTTCAGCCAGCTTTTTTGTGACTTGGGGGGCGGAGGATGAGGGTGCCCCTGTGGCCGGAGCTGACTTGCCTCCCTTCGGCAAGCCCCTGGGGAAAGTGTCCCCTGACGACCTCAACGACACCCTGCTCAGGGCGCTCAAGGCTTACAGTCAGTTAAACCGGCGACCGGAGTATACAAGGCAGGGCTCCCAGGGACCCCCATTTGGGGGTAATGGGGGGTCTATGAAGTACTAAAATTCTAAAGGACCCTCTAAAAGAATGTGCAGGGGGTACCAGGGATGCACTAGAAAATATTTTTTTAGCAGTCACAATGCCAGTGGGACCCTCTATCCCTCCTATAGGACCCTCTATACTGTAAGTGAGGGAGTCCCTGGGACCCCTTGTTTTGCGGGACGATTGGGAGCCCTGCAAGGAGGGAGGTGCTAGGCACGCGCCACATTTGAAGCACAGCTCGCGCGAGAGATGGTTCGCCCTTCTTTGTTCTCTGAGGCAGACATTTCTGATGAGTAAGACCCGATCCCTGGGATCGGTTGTTTTCTGTTTAAAAGTCAAAGTAAAAAAAATGCTTTTATTATCTTGTTAAGAGAAATTACAGTGAATCTCATGCAAGCGCAGTGTAAACAGTACAACATAACATTTCCATACATTAGAAATGAAAGCAAAACTTAGGAAAAGCATTGGCAGCAAATCACGATTCACAAAAGTCAGGCTAGATGCAAGCAACTTTCCCAATGTTACAGTATGAAGCCCCCTCTATTCCTCATTTAATTTATCTCCTTTATTATATGATTGTTTTGTATAGATTTTGAATAGATTTTTTTGTGTTTTCAGGTGGTGAGTATGCTGATAACGTGAGTATGTCAGTGAGTGTTTCTAGAAATTGTGACTGACTGCCAGCTGAGTGAACAGGTAGATAGAGAGAGGGGGGAGGCAGGGACGGAGAGAGAGAGAGAGAGAGAGAGAGAGAGAGAGAGAGAGAGAGAGAGAGAGAGAGAGAGAGAGAAAAGTGCCAAGACTCATACGGAAATCGGAGTGTGACTGCTCACGTGGCGGGGTAATCAAAAACGGTCACACACGTAATGTTCATCCACAGCTGGTGCGTTTGTACCATGGTGTTAAAGTGCTTTGGCTGTTGGGATGATCCCTGGAGTCTTTAAGCCAGGGTACGACAACAACAGCATACAGATATTACACAGACTGGAGTCCGGTTATCCAAACATAAATACACTTTAAACTACACACCACAGCACAATATCACACACACACACGCACACGCACGCACGCGCGCATGCACACATACATTGATGTAATCCTTGCATCTATGTTGTCTAACACAAGTATTGTTCAGGGCCTGTATTCACATTGAGATAGTATGAGACTTACCAACATGATATCTTAAAAGTCCTTATAAAGTAGAAGGATTTAATAGGACAAGTACATCTAATATATCATGTTGATGTCTCATGCTGTCTCAATGTGAATACAGGCCCAGAATAAGTCTCATACTGTCTCAATGTGAATACAGGCCCAGGTTTCTTATGCTAACCATTATGATTTGCACTATGCTTTTGTTTTTCTTCGCTTTTTAAATAGTTCTTTGTCTTTATTGATTTGTTTTAGCACAAAACTGTGAAACGTATTCCTTTTACCCCCAATAAAGATAAATTTGACATAAACTGACTTGAAGACCATGCGTCTACTCATCTGGTGAATAGGTATTATAGGCACCTTCATAGTATATTCGGCCGCTCTCCCCCGGAGAGCGCGTCGCTGCAAGCGCAGCGCCTACCCTTTGTTTTTGGGAGGGGGGACAGAGTAGAAGGGAATAGGGGCAGACTTGAGACACCTAGCTATCAATTTGGTCATACCAGGCAGCGGGAGTTCTCCCTGCTCTTATCGACGTTTAACTGCCGTGGGATTTTTACGCGCATAAAGCGCACTGGTTGGACTACCTTTAAGTCCCCATCTGAAGGACTGGACGTTCAGTTCGATTTTCCCGTCGAACTAGAAAGAAAGGGCGAGGCCGGGATTCGAACACGGGGTCACTCACGCATTGAACTTGGCAGGCGAACGTTTTAACCACTCTGACACCTTCCATGACACATAGCGAGCAATTGTGACCCAGCACCACGAAAGGGACATTAAGTGTCAAACTGACCATTCTGAGAAAATTATACATGTGCAAACTTCAGATCATGCTCTTTCTTATGATACAAGAACCATTCTTGTATATTTTGCCATGCCAGAGTTATGAGCATTTAAAGTTAGTAGGGTGAGGGTCGGTCATTTGGAGAAAATCTAGCCTAGCAGAAGAAAATGCATTGACCTACTCGTTTTAAAACTCTTATAAGACCATTTAGAGACCATATTAAAGAGTGTCCTTTATAAATATGAAAGATAAGATGTTAGAGAACACACAAATACCCATAACTCAAAAATGGACAGAAATCAGAATTTTGACTTTGCAAGCCTGTTGTGAGAAACTAGCCCAGCAACTTAGCGTCCCTTTCGTGGTGCTGGGTCACAATTGTCCTTCACATTTTAACCCTTTAGCTTCCTCCACCAGGCAAGGAGAACCGGGGACTGGACGTGGTGATCTTCCAGGAGGTCCTGGACAACGTGGCGCGCGTGGACCGCGTGCTGACCAGCCCCGGAGGCTCCCTCCTCATGGCCGGCCGCCCCGGGGTGGGGCGCAGGACAGCGGTCACCCTGGTGTCCTCCATGCACCAGATGGCGCTGGTGTCGCCCAAGGTGTCCCGGAACTACGGGGACAAGCAGTTCAAGATGGACCTCAAGACAGTAAGTTGAAGTTTTAGTGGAATTGGTGGGGTGTAGGTATGTTCAATGAACTATCTATTCTAACCATACTGACCAACACTCAACACAATAGCATTATCACACCAATTTGGAACCCAATACCATAGCACATAAGAAAACGAAAGTAGCAAAGGGCAGTGACTCTCTTTTCCCGGAAGTAGGCTAGCTCTCCCCTTTTGAGGAACTTACTATTTTCACTGCTGTTTGTTCGCTTTGGCTTATTACGGCTGTGTCGGACCAATTGACAGAGGCTAGAACACCAAAGCTAAAACAAATGTGATGCTCTGCGTAATTATGCGGGGATTGTCTTTAGCCATCACAAGCTTCTAGCATATTACATCATCAGTCTCCAAAATCTTCCGAAGTCGTAGTGTGGCTGCCCACGTGGCCGGTAATCAAAAACGGTCTCACACGTAATTTTCTCATCCGTAGCTGATGTATTTGTACTATACAATAGTGTTAAAGTGCTACGGCTGTTGGGATGCTCCCTGGAGTCTTTTAGCCCGGGTACCGCAGCAGCAACAACTGCCGTTTGTCTGTCTGGTTCCGGGCTGACTGAATATCTATCTGTTTCCACGATGGTGTTTGAACCAGAGGGCCCTAGGATCTTTACATTTTGCATGCGGGTAGGCAGTGAGGATGTCTGGGCCAAGTTCGAAGATGAAGGTCATTGGTCAAAGCTCAAGGTCACTGAAGCCGGAAATGCTGCCGCACAGCTGCTTGATCAAGCGTTTTCACGCTCTAGTTAATTATGTTTTGGTTTTGTTGTCGTTGTCTTCATCCTCTTCGTTTTCATTACGTCGTCGTGGTTGTCGTCCTCCTCCTGGTATTTTGTCTTCGTCATTGTCATAATCTTCATTGGTATTAGTCATTTCGGGTTTTTTCGGGAGGCGGTGTGGGAGAGGTGGGGGTGTCTTATTTCCCTCACTGTCATTGTGTGGTTGTCGTCCACGTTGTGTACAGAGAGAGAGAGAGAGAGAGAGAGAGAGAGAGAGAGAGAGAGAGAGAGAGAGAGAGGGGGGGGGGAGGGAGGGAGGGAGGGGGGGAGAGAGAGGGAGGGAGAGAGGGAGAGGGAGAGGGAGGGAATGAGAGAGAGAGAGGGAGGGAGGAGAGAGAGAGAGAGAGAGAGGGAGAGAGAGAGAGAGAGAGAGAGAGGGGGGGGAGAGAGGGGGGGGAGGGAGGGAGGGAGAGAGAGGGAGGAGAGAGGGAGAGGGAGAGGGAGGGAGAGGGAAGAGAGAGAGAGAGAGGAGGGAGGGAGGAGAGAGAGAGAGAGAGAGAGAACACGTGTGTGTGTGTGTGTGTGTGTGTGTGTGTGTGTGTGTGTGTGTGTGTGTGTGTGTGTGTGTGTGTGTGAGAGAGAGAGAGAGAAACAATTAATCATACAAATGAGAATTTCGTCCGTGAGAGAGAGAAAGAGAGAGAGAGAGAGAGAGAGAGAGAGAGAGAGAGAGAGAGAGAGAGAGAGAGAGAGAGAGAGAGATAGAGAGAGAGAGAACACTGAACACTGAAAGATTTTAATTGTACATCGGCCATTAACCACAATACAATGAAATGGACTGGTTGGGGGAGGTGAAAAATAATCCAAGGCATAAGAGAGAGAGAGAGAGAGAGAGAGAGAGAGAGAGAGAGAGAGAGAGAGAGAGAGAGAGTGGAGAGAGTGAGCGACAGAGACAAAGACAGAGGGCAATTAACCACACAGACGGGGAACGTCTCCCTGGCAGGTGATGCAGCAGGCGGGCATTGACGGGGAGCAGGTGGTCCTTCTCCTGGAGGACCACCAGTTCATCCAGCCGCAGTTCCTGGAGCTCATCAACTCGCTGCTGTCCGCCGGGGAGGTTCCGGGCCTCTACGTGCCTGAAGAACTGGAGCCTCTGCTGTCCCCGCTCAGGGAGATGGCGTCGGATGCCGGCTTCAGGGGTACCCTGGTCCAGTACTTTGCTGCCCGTGAGTACTAAAATCTAAAGAACTATTACATTCTTTGTTTACTTATTTGGGGGGGGGGGGGGGGGGGGGGGGGGGGGGGGGGGGGGGGGGGGGGGGGGGGGGGGGGGGGGGGGGTAGGTGGGAGTGTGTGTGACAGACTTAATTGGTCTATGTGAATAACATGTGGTTTTATGCATGTCTTAGGTTATAATATAATGTCGCGTCAACTTTAGATTTAAGTGCATGCTGAAAAAAGATTTTCTTCATTTGAAGACAATAAAGAAATTTGAATTGAATTTGATTCTATTCTAACCATACTGGCCATTGCTCAAACAATAGCATAAGACTTTCTCAATTTGGAAACCTTACCCTAGATACAGCTTTCATTCCCAAACGTCTGTGCTCTCCCGAGAATGAAAAGGATCAAATCAACCAGCTCGTTTTGACTGTTTTATGTGTGCACCGTCGAACCCCGCCTATAACGGACACCTCAGTACCGCGGACACCCCGGTATCCGGGCAGTTTTACTCAGCATCTTCGCGTCTTATTCATTACTAAAAGAACCTCCCAGTATAGCGACCACCTCGCAATTATGACCAGTTTTGGCCTGTCTATGATAATAATAATAGTAGTAGTAGTAGTAGTAGTAGTAGTCGTAGTGGTAGTAGTAGTAGTAGTAGTAGTAGTAGTAGTAGTAGTAGTAGGGTAGGGACTAAGTAAGCCGTCAAGCGATTTGGCAGTCCCATCGTATAATCAAACTTGGATATATATATTTTCGGTCAAGTGTAATACGGTTGAATTTATTTTCTTATCATGTGATCTAATCAATGCCTTTAAATATATTTACAAAATTTGGATGATTATCTACACGAAGTTTTAATGTATTAATATTAGGTGCACATTTTAGTTCAACTGGTAATTCATTCCAGAGGTTAGCAATTCTGTTAGTGAAACCTTTTTCTTCTAATGTTAGTGTTCCTTCCTTCCCTTAACTCCGTGAGGAGTCATCGGGGCGCCACAGACAAATCTTCACCAACTTCCTCCAGCTCTGTCGGTCGTGAGTCAGAGTCTGGGTTTCTGCCAATGATTTTGCTGTCCATTCTGTGATGATGTCAGACCATCGTTTCTTTTGTCTCCCCCTCCATCTCCCTCCCTCGACAGTTCCCTGGAGTATCGTTTTGGCAAGGCCGTTGGATCATGTTACATGGCCATACCAGCGTAGCTTTCTTTTCTTTACTGATGTCAGCAGATCTTCATATGGTCCAATGTGTTAGTGTTATATCGCTTAATAAAAACCTTACCATATGAATTTCTTAGAAGGTGGTCGCGATACTGAGGTTCGACTGTAACTGTCCCTAGTGGTCATTCAATCTATTCTAACCATACTGACCAACACTCAAACAATAGCAAAGATTACCTCAGTTTGGAAACCGTACCCTAGCAACACAAAAACAAAAAAGGCAAAGGACGACAACTCCCCCTTTCCGGAAGTACGTATGATCTCCCCTTACTTCCGGTCACGCGGTCCCTTTGCCTAGGAGCTCACTATATTCAAGTATTTTCCGTGTCTCTTTTTTTCTGACAGGTGTGCTTGCCAACCTGCACATAGTTCTGATCATGGATTTCACCAACCCCGCCTTCATCATGAACTGCGAGTCCAACCCCGCCCTCTACAAACAGTGTGCGATCCTGTGGATGGAGGGCTGGAGCAGGGACAGCATGATCAAGGTAACCATCGTCATCGTCGTCATCACCATCATCATCATCGTTATCATCATCATCATCGTCGTCATCATTACAGTCCAGCCCCACCCTCTACAAACAGTGCGATTCTATGGATGGAGGGCTGAAGCAGGGAGAGCATGATCAGGGTAATCGTCGTCATCGTCATCATCGTCGTCATCGTCGTCATCATCGTCATCATCATCATCATCATCATCGTCATCATCACCATCATCACCATCATCATCACAGTCCAGCCCCGCCCTCTACAAACAGTGTGCGATTCTATGGATGGAGGGCTGAAGCAGGGACAGCATGATCAGGGTATGCATCATCATCGACGTCATCATCATCATTATCATCGTCATCGTCATCTTCATCGTCGTTGTCATCATCATCTCAATCGTCATCATCATTCCACGAGTCATATTCCACTCTACACACCATGAAGAGCTGCATTCTTTTTGTACAATATGCACCCACTCTTGAGTTTTGTCACTGTGTGTGTGCGTGTGCGTGTGCGTGTGCGTGCGTGCGTGCGTGCGTGTGTGCGTGTGTGCGTGTGTGTGTGTGCGTGTATGTATGTGTGTGTGTGTTTACATGTACTGTTCGTATTTATTAGCCATCATGGTCAACCAACACCATCATAGCTATTATCTCCACCATAACCCTAACTACTGCTTACTTTTGTTCTCAGTCTTTAGAAATTCATAATGGTGAAAATCACAAAGCATGTCAGCAATACCTATCATCATAGCGAAAGATAAAAGAATGGAGGGGAAAAGGAGGATTTTATGCAAGGTATCATGAATTGTAGAGCATCGTGAATATCTAGAATCATTTTTAGGTTAAAAAAACCCACAACCCAACAACTATGTAGCATAAGCCTACATTATACAAGAACAAAAGAATCGGGGAAACTTGGGTGGAAGTAGTTCAGTCACGCTCCTGAGACTTCAGGATTGGGCCATCTGGAACCACGGTCTTATAAAATCAAACAATCTATTCTATCATGTTACCGTTTCACTACGAATGAGTTATTCCTTCCAATTTGGAGCAAATGCCAATTTACCAAAGACCAAAATGTCTTAGTCTTTACAAGACTAAATTACTTCCCTTGGTCTAGCCATCCAACCATCTGATACCACTAAGCTGCCGTGGACCCCACTCTCTACGTCACTTCCGGAGAGGTAAACGGTAAGTATATAGATAGAATAGATAGTTATATTAACTAAAATCATCCATTTCTGCCAGCAGATTGATAGCATATTAACCCTTTCACCGCCAATTTCGCATTTTAGCACCACCATGATTTAACACCCATGTCTCTAAAAGGCCTCAAACCAGGGTCTGTTATCCAAAGACCCTGTTTCCTTAATTCTGGGAGGTAAAGATAGGCTTTACTGTATACATGTTAAAGAGCAATTCCCAATATTGCAGATGACTTTTTTTTCTACCCAGGTAAATTTAATGGAAATTTGTTGCTGAAAAATGGCTGGCGGTGAAAGGGTTAAAAACCCAGATGATAGCTATGCAATTCTATCACTATCCCCGCCCATTCTGTACACACAGACAGACAGACAGACAGACAGACAGATAGACACACACACACACACACACACAGACACACGCACACACACACGCACACGCACGCACACGCACACGCACGCACACACACGCACACACACACACACACACACACACACACACACACACACACACACACACACACACACACACACACACACACACACACACACACACATTGGACATTATTTTTAATGCGGTCACCCACTTCAGGATTGGGAAGATTCAGAGAAACGTGTCAGTTCAGGGTTGAGGGAACGTTTTACTTTCAACCCATGACATCATGTTCACCAGGTTCCCTTCCTGCTGTTGACCCGACCCCCCAAAGAGGCCGGGGCCTCCATGTCCGGCGGGGGGGACTCCCAGGGCAAGGAGCGGAGGCTGTCCGGCGGGGAGGACCTGCTGAAGAGCTTCCTGATGGTGCACCAGTCTGTGGACAGCACCCTGGGCACGCCCCTCAGGTACCTCACCTTCGTCAAGGCCTACCACAAGGTGTACGGGACCAAGAAGTACAGCACCGAACAGATACAGCAGCGTCTGCAGGTGAGATATATACACATGCACATGTATATCAGGGATTTGCTGTCTTCTTTTTCTCTTTCAAAGGTAAAAGGAAAGAAAGACTTGGTACCGGTACCGGTATTCGAACTCGGGCCGCTCACTCATTGAATAGGCAGGCGAACATCTTAAAGGCCTACCAGATCACGTGTCAAAATCATGGGTTTCACGTGTTTCCCCTCTCATAGCTGGGAAGAAGTCTTGTTTTGACCAGGTCTCACTCCCATACAAGTGCCCCCCAAATTCAAACCGAAACATCGTTTTAAAGAGCAGCCTCAATTTGAAGTTGGGGATATGTATGTGGGTCACAGCTACCCAGAGAAAACCAAAGGACATAATCGTGGTGCGTCAGTGTATCTTTAAGTCTTTCTGTCACTTTGCTTCCTTCCTAAATGACACTGTGTGGACGTGTTGGTAATTCAGGCTGGCGTGGCCAAGCTGGACGATGCGAAGATCATCGTGGACGACCTGAAGAAGAAGGCCGGAGAGCAGAGCATCATCCTGGCGGAGAAACAGACCGAGGCTGATGCCGCCCTCATAGAAATCACCTCCAGCATGCAGGTATTGGTCCGCCTGTCTGTTGTTTGTTTGCCTGGCTGTAGCTAGGAAAGGAGTCGGGGAAAACGGAGCGTCATCCTGGCAGAAAAACAACAACAGACAAACTGAGGCTGAGTCTGCCTTTGTGGAAATCACTCCATCATTCAGGTATTTGTTTGTGCGTGTCTACCTGCGTCTCTGTCTCTCTCTCTCTCTCTCTCTCTCTCTCTCTCTCTCTCTCTCTCTCTCTCTCTCTCTCTCTCTCTCTCTCTCTCTCTCTCTCTCTCTCTCTCTCTCTCTCTCTCTCTCTCTCTCTCTGCCTATGTGTCTCTGTCTGTCTGTCTGTATCTAAGAAAGAAGTAAGGAACACGGCATCATCCTGATAGAAAACAACAACAAACAAACTGAGGCTGAGGCTGCCTTTGTGGAAATCACTTCACCATGCAGGTAGTTGTTTGTCTCTCTCTCTCTCTCTCTCTCTCTCTCTCTCTCTCTCTCTCTCTCTCTCTCTCTCTCTCTCTCTCTCTCTCTCTCTCTCTCTCTCTCTCTCTCTCTCTCTCTCTCTCTCTCACTCCATCATTCAGGTATTTGCTTGTGTGTGTGTCTACCTGTGTGTCTTTCTGTGTGTGTGTATGTGTGTCTGCCTGTGTGTCTCTGTGTGTTTCTAGCTAATAAAAAAGGCCAGGGAACAGAGCATCTGATCCTGACTTTGTGGAAACAGACCGAGGTTGTCTCTCTCTCTCTCTCTCTCTCTCTCTCTCTCTCTCTCTCTCTCTCTCTCTCTCTCTCTCTCTCTCTCTCTCTCTCTCTCTCTCTCTCTCTCTCTCTCTCTCTCTCTCTCTCTATCTCAGAACTCAGAACGCCATGTTGCTTTTTGTATGTATGTTCGCTCAGATTGGAGTTGTTTGTGCTGATGATTTGTTGTCATTGTTTCTTTGTGTGTGTGTGTTCGCTTATGATGGAGTTCTTTGTGCTGATGATCTGTTGTCATTGTTTTTGTTTTTTCCTTTTTGAAACCCCCTCCCCTCTAACATGGAGCAGAAGACCTGGATCAGTTAACTGTGTAAATTGTGAATCTCTCAGAACGCCAGCGAGCAGAAGGTCGAGATGGTAGAGCTGAAAAAGAAAGCGGCCAAGGAGAACGAGTATCTGGAGAAGCGCAAGGCGGACATCGACAAGGAGCTGTGCGAGGTGGAGCCTTTGCTGCTGGAGGCCAAGAAGGCCGTGTCCGGCATCAAGCCGGAGTCCATCAACGAGCTGCGGGCACTGCGCGCCCCGCCCGACGTCATCCGAGACATCATGGAGGCCACGCTGAAGTTGATGGGCATCAACGACACCTCCTGGGCCAGTATGAAGAGGTGAGATGGAGAGAGAGAGAGGGAGATATAGAGATCGAAAGAGAGAGGGAGACAGATCGGGAGAGAGAGAGAGAGAGAGAGAGAGAGAGAGAGAGAGAGAGAGAGAGAGAGAGGGAGAGATAGAGATCGAAAGAGAGAGGGGGAGAGAGAGAGGGAGAGAGAGAGGGAGAGAGAGAGAGAGAGAGAGAGAGAGAGTGAGAGAGAGAGAGAGAGAGAGAGAGAGAGAGAGAGAGAGAGAGAGAGAGAGAGAGAGAGAGAGAGAGAGAGAGAGAGAGAGCGAGCGTCCATCAACGAGCTGCGGGCACTGCGCGCCCCGCCCGACGTCATCCGCGACATCATGGAGGCCACGCTGAAGTTGATGGGCATCAACGACACCTCCTGGGCCAGTATGAAGAGGTGAGATGGAGAGAGAGAGAGAGAGGGAGATATAGAGAACGAAAGAGAGAGAGGGGGCAGAGAGAGAGAGAGAGAGAGAGAGAGAGAGAGAGAGATTAAATGATCATAATAATAATGATGAGAGAGAGAGTGTGTGTGTGTGTGTGTGTGTGTGTGTGTGTGTGTGTGTGTGTGTGTGTGTGTGTGTGGTAGTGTGTGTGTGTGTGTTTGTGTCAGCCTTCTTTATGTCCATTTATGATGGTAGGCTACTTTCTCGCTTTCCCCCGATGTCATGGATTATGTCGGTGTCTACGCTCGTGCATGCGCGCGGGCGCGCGCGTGTGCATACGTGTACTTGTACGTGCGCATGGTGTGCTTAGTTCATTATGTGCGTACTACACGATTTCGATTTCATTCCTTTTTCAGCTTCTTGTCGAAGAGAGGAGTGAAGGACGACATTCAGACTTTTGACGCCAAGAAAATCCCACCCAAGACCAGGGTCAGCGTAGAGAAACTACTCACCAAAAACGCTAACTCCTTCGAACCAGCTGTAGGTATTATAGCAGTAGTAGCAGCAGCAGTAGTAGTAGTAGTAGAAACAGCAGCAGCAGCAGCAGCAGCAGTAGTAGTAGTAGTAGTAGTAGTAGTAGTAGTAGTAGTAGTAGTAGTAGTAGCAGGTAGCAGCAGCACAGGCAGCAGTAGTAGTATTAGTATTAGTATTAGATAGGGACAAAACAGCAGCAGTAGTAGTAGTAGCAGTAGCAACAGTAGCAACAGTAGCAGCAGCAGCAGCAACAATGCTAGTGGTAGTTGTAGTAGCAGCAGTATTAGAAGCACGAGTACCTGTAACTGTAGCAGTAGGATTACATGTTGCGGTTGGTAGTGATTTGTGATTTGTTGGTGTAGCTTTTGTGGTTATTTATTTATTTTGTGTTGCTGTATTTTGATATTGCAGTAGAGGCAAAAAGTAACAGATGCAGTACTATAGTAGTAGTAGAAGTAATAATAGGAGTAGGAGTTGTAGTAACAGCATCAGCAACTACAGCAGAGTACTAGTAGTAGTAGTAGTATGAGGAGGAGCAGCTTGCAGTAGCATCAGCAGTAGTAGCAGTTGCTGCAGTAGCAATGGTTGCTGCAGAAACTGGAACAGCAGCCATAGTTGTGGTAGTTGTAGTATCATCAGCAAAATGTGTTTCTCTCTGTCTTTAGAATAATACTCCCCTTTGTCGCTAAAAGAATACAATTTTTTTAAAATAAAATGGCAATAAAGAGCTGATGGTCCACAGTAGCTTTTCTCAGCTCCTTTCAGTTCATGCCTTTTGTTAACACTCGTCGTCACCAGCATAAAGCAGTTTAAAGTGTTTTATCCATTAGGCTTACATTGTGTTATGGTGGCATGCCACTTGTAATGTCTTTTCCTATCCCTAATCAAAATCAATGATAAGAATATTTGCCTCTGTTAAAAGAAATAACTTGAAACTAGATTATACAGTACCACACACAATCTGAAGCGCTACTGGTACAAATGTGGAAAGTATGTCTGGAAACCCAATTTTTATACCCCTACCACTTTCAAGGCGTACCGATCTCCCCGACCTTGACCGTGAACTTGCTCGGTATGCCATCATCAGAACGGCCATAAGCCAAGGTACGTACATGCCAAATGTGAAGCCAAGGCCAACGGTGTGGAAGTTATGGCCCCTTAAAGATGTTTCGGTCTTCAAGGTCATACGCCAAGGTCAAGGTCACGACGCGGATGCCTTCCTCTGATGGTGACACACCACCACACAAAATTTGAAGGGATTGGGTCATTCGGTCAATCGGTTCGGGAGATATTCTTGGGACAGACAGAAAAAAAAGAAAGATACTCGAACGAAAACACTCCTTTGCGATTTACGATCGGCAAAGGGCAACAAATAGCTCTCTGTGGAAAACTGAAAGGAGCTAGAATGAGGGGAATTAGTGTACTGTGGGTACCAGCCAGCATATTATTAGCCATTGTTATCACAGACCGTAGTGACTATGCCATGGGTGTCCTATGTCAAAGCTCTAAGTGCTGATCCCCACAGGCAGCGAAGCGGGCCTCCTTGGCGGCGGAGCCCCTGGCGTCGTGGGTGAAGGCCAACATCAGGTACAGCTACGTGCTGGAGAACATCGAACCCCTGGAGAACGAACAGAACCAGCTGCAGCGGTAAGGGCCAATAGTACAGTGAGATAGAACATCGAACCCCTGGAGAACGAACAGAACCAGCTGCAGCGGTAAGGGCCAATAGTACAGTGAGATAGAACTAAGAGCCCCTGTGAACGATCTGTAGCGGTACGGCTTTGGTTTACCAACTTTCCCCATGAAGGGGGCCTTTTGGTTGCTGTGTGTGTGTCTGGTTATTTGTGTAGGTCTTCATTTGTGCCCTTCACTCCAATGGATTATATTATCGGTGTCTTGTTGAAGTTGGTATATGGTACTTTACAGTCACAGAGTCGTCTCAGAGAAATCCGGGTTGCTCCCACCTGGAGAGGCCGTCGCAGCCAGAGGTGCGCCACCCTTTTTTTGTGTGACTCAAACTAGGGGGCACTTGCACGGGCTGTTAGTGCTGCAGCCAAATGGGTTAGGTTTTGGGGACCTTCCTCGCTCTCTCGGCCAAAGGGATTTGAGGACAGCTACTCTCCGTGGGGAAACCGGGGGGTCTTTCGTAAAAATAATTCCCCCACCTTCTTGAAGTTCTGTGCTTGTAACTTCCTCTAATCTGCCACTCTCTTTGACTCTGTCTTTTCGCATTGCTCTCTATCATGTACAATCTTTCTGACTTATTGGTCCATTCTCTTGCCTTCTTAAAGAACAAATCTTCCAAATAATTTTTCCCATTTGAGATCCTCCAAAATCAGAATGTGTCAGCTGTACGCAGCGTGGAGATCAATGAAAACTGACAATCGGACACATACGTACCTTACCCAGTATGGCCATATGGCCTGGGAACGCAGAAGAAGAAGAAGAGGACAGCTTGCGTTGGTGGAAAGTCCCCCCAAGCCAACTATCACAACCTTAAGAATGCCACTCTCTTTGACTCTGTCTTTTCGCATTGCTCTCTATCATGTACAATCT
>CM065691.1:53635857-53645857 GCA_017654935.2 Phymorhynchus buccinoides
ACTGGACAGTCAAATTGCAGGCCGATCATGCAAACTGATGAGACCTTCTCTTAGGTCGAAACAGCTGTCTTTGCATAAGGCACTGTCCCTCCCCCATTGGGAGAAAAAGTAAATCAGCACAATTTATATAATTATTATTTTTTTATATTTTGTTTTTTTGTGTGTGTTTGTTTTGAACACGGAACATTACTCAAAGTTAACGTTAACTGGTTTTGTTTCTGAGGTTCACAAATAAAGACATTGGACACAGAAAAGTTTTATCAAAGCAAACTATATATATATATATAGTTTGAGAGAGAGAGAGAGAGAGAGAGAGAGAGAGAGAGAGAGAGAGAGAGAGAGAGAGAGAGAGAGAGAGAACAGTTGGAAGAACGAGGGCCTGCCCTCTGATGAACTGTTCATGGAGAACGCTCTGCTGCTTCTGCAGGTATAGTGAATGAAGATTGGAGAGAAAGAAAGGGGGGGGGGGGGGAGGGTATGCTTAGAGTGAGAATAAGGACAATAACTAACATTATTATTTTTTTACAAAATCGAGCATATATCAGCCGATCAGTGAGACCATGAATGAAATATTTATGCTACTGCTATCTCTCTGGGAGAATGATACATAAAGTTTATAACAGTCACATTATACATTTAATCAGAACTATTTCAAAAATATTCTCTTACGTCTGAGAGAGAGAGAGAGAGAGAGAGAGAGAGAGAGAGAGAGAGAGAGAGAGAGAGAGAGAGAGAGAGAGACTAGCCAAGCAATCTGATTTCATGATCTTGTTTACCTTTTCGTTCAGATCAACGATATCCCTATCGGGGTAAGTGTGGTTGGGGACTAAGCGTGGTGCCGTGTGACCGGCAAGCTCCAGGTGGTGGGTTTGGAAGGTGGAGGGTGTCGGTACTGCACTGCACTGGGCGTCAGCAAGGGTTTGTATTCTGCACTTGTTTAAATGATTTATCTATTCTAACCATAACTAACCAACACTTAACAATAGCATAACACTTTCCCAAATAGTGCATTTTTCGTGCATTTGCCACGTGAGTGCGACCTTGAATTTCACCGAGTTGAATTTAGAGAGTTGAAGTAGAAAGGTCAGCGTAACTCGGGCAGAACGAGTGCGGGCAAATTAGTAGTCTAGTATAGAGAACGAACAAACGTGGCAAATGCTCTATTGGAAGCAATTACCCTAGCAATGGATAAGCAAAAAGTAAAGGGACGTAACTTCCCTTACCGGAAGTATCATAGTGACTTCCCTTTACTTCCGGAAATCAAAAAGAGAACAACATACTCTCACCAAATGAAAGGCTAGAACCAGACCGGTTCAAACCTCACACTAGCAAACCAGGTGACTCCTAAAAGTCACACAAAATGAATGAAAACTAGAGATGGTTCCCAAAATGAGTTGTGTCTTCCACGATTGGAAAAGAAGAAGTGAACTTGTTCAGAAAGCGAATCATGTGTATGTGTATGTGTATGTCTTTTCGTAAGCGTGTCAATTGTTTTTTTTATATGTGTTGGCTTTGGGATTTGTGGTGTTGGATTTCTTGTTTTCCTGAATAAATATGTTGAGGTGTGTGTGTGTGTGTGTGTGTGTGTGTGTGTGTGTGTGTGTGTGTGTGTGTGTGTGTGTGTGTGGAAACATGTATGTCTTTTTGTAAACGGGTCGACTGTTTTTTTTATATGTGTCGACTTTGGGATTTCTGGTGTGCGTGCATCAGTGTGATTATCAGCACGGGTGTTGAGCTTCTTTAGTGTGAGAAAGCGCTTGTTGATAATTAATGCTGCTTTTTTTACTTACTACTTTAAGTGATGATCAGTAAACCTTGCATAATTAAAATGTTGAAGGCGCAACATTTTCATTTGGACAACAGACCACATTTGCGCATTTTGCATCCCAAAATTGTCAAAATTATTAATTAAATCGTGAAAAATAGTGTTATGTATAAGTCATTACCCTGTTTGTAAATTTTAGCAATTCTTTTTTCTTTTATTTTTAGATTTGTGTATGCAAAGGTTGGCAAAGCTTTAATGATAACAGTTTGCTGTGGTTTTAAGACTCTTTTTTTGAACTATACTGTCCAAAAAAAGATACGCATAACTTGTAGGCCTAGTCAAAGTTTCATCTTAATTTCAAAACTTAACAGAAAATCACACAAAGCGAATTTCTTTTTGCACTTTGGCATGGTGATAGCTGAATGTATGGAGAGTTCATATGTATCATCAAATCATTCAGTCAGTTGACATCCTTGGGTGTGGGGGCTGTCCAAACAGTAGGGAATGACCGCCTTGAACAGCAACAAGTGCCTGGGACACTATCGGCATGGGACTCGATCAGACGGCGAATGTCTTGCTGTGGGATGATGTCCCACTCCTCCTGCTGTGCATTCAACAACTCGCGGTGATTCGCCGGCACATCTTCTAGGTCATGCACGCGTCTATCCAGTTCATCCCAAATGTGTTCTTTTGGGTTCATGTCTGATGATATGGTTGGCCAGAGAATCTCGTGGGGGTGGTTGTCGGTGAGCAACTGGGTGCCGAGTCGCACAGTATGAGGGCGAGCCTTGTCCTGCAGGAACACAGCGTTGAGGTCGTGCAGAAGAGGCATGACGTGTGGACACTGAATGTCCTTAAGTATTGCTCTGCAGTTAAGCGTTCTTGCACCAGCACTAAGGGATTCCCTTTCGTAGACATTTGCGAACAAGGTGTTTACTCTGTGTTCACGAAATTGCATGAAATTCTATCCATGCATGGCACGTGGGCATGAAAAAAATCGCTTTTCTGACATTTTAGGCACTGTGCGCATGCGCATGAGCAAAGAGAAACATTAACAGTGATCATGACAAGGACCACTGGGTGAACACTTCTAGTAGTTAGGTGGATATGCGTGCAGCAATACAATGACGGAAACGACATTTTTGAAAAGTATGCGTTTCTTTTTTTGGACGGTATGTAAAACTATGTGTGTGTTGCTTCCAGAATTCTCTGCGTCCCTTCTTGTTGGATCCCAGTTCCCGCGCCACAGAGTGGCTGAAAGTCCACATGAAGGACAACAGACTGGAGGTGGTCAACCAACAGGTCGGTATCTATCTGCAGTGGTTATATCCATATTTACCACCATTAAGGGGGAAGGGTGTCAGGAAAAAAAGCTCAGCAAATGCTCTTTTTGAATCCTTAGAATTAACGGTGCGTTTTGACAAATCGCTGTTGATTCCTTTATAATGTAACTAGCACTTCGCGCGTCGACTCCGCTCCCTTACAGCTAAACACTCCCCTTCGCTGCTTCGACTCAGCGCTTCTGACTCTGCCCCCTTACAGCTAAACACTCCCCTTCGCTGCTTCGACTCAGCACTTCCGACTCCGCCCCCTTACAGCTAAACACTCCCCTTCGCTGCTTCGACTCAGCGCTTCCGACTCCGCCCCCTTACAGCTAAACACTCCCCTTCGCTGCTTCGAGTCTGCGCTTCGCGCTTCGAGTTCTTGCGCTTTGCGCACGGATCGAATTCTTGCGCTTCAGGCTTCGACTTTTGACTCCGCCCCCTTGCGCTTCGCGATGCTTCGACTCAGCGCTTCGCGCTTCCAGTTGTGGCTTCGACCCCTTGGCAGAGGTTTCCGAAAAGTAAGGACGGCATGACCTTCCGAGGGTGCCAAGGATGCTTGATGCCAAATTTGGTGTCGATCGGTTGAGAACTGTGGCCGTGTATAAGGGACACACACACACACACACACACACACACACACACACACATACAGATTTCGAAAATATATATAAGATGTATTCCTATGGGACTCTTAACTTCAGCACAACATTAGAATCGGCGATACGTTTCGGCAAACTGCTGTGAATTCATTTATTATGTAATAATAAGACTGTGAGTTTCTAGAGGACTCTTAACTTCAGCACAGCATTAGAATCGGCGATACGTTTTTGGCAATCTGCCGTGGATTCCTTTATAATGTAATAATAAAACTGAGTTTCTTTAAAAAAACAGAAAAACAAAACTCTGAGTTATATTTTTCCAAACGCTGATGATTGTAGATGTAATGCAATGTGTGTTTCTACAGGACTCCAACTTCAGCACAGCACTGGAGCTGGTGGTGCGTTTTGGCAAAATGCTGATGATTGTAGATGTAATGTAATGTGTGTTTCTGCAGGACTCCAACTTCAGCACAGCACTGGAGCTGGTGGTGCGTTTTGGCAAAATGCTGATGATTGTAGATGTAATGTAATGTGTGTTTCTGCAGGACTCCAACTTCAGCACAGCACTGGAGCTGGTGGTGCGTTTTGGCAAAATGTTGATGATTGTAGATGTAATGTAATGTGTGTTTCTGCAGGACTCCAACTTCACAGCACTGGAGCTGGCGGTGCGTTTTGGCAAAACACTGATGATTGTAGATGTAATATAATATGTGTTTCTGCAGGACTCCAACTTCACAGCACTGGAGCTGGCGGTGCGTTTTGGCAAAACACTGATGATTGTAGATGTAATATAATATGTGTTTCTGCAGGACTCCAACTTCAGCACAGCACTGGAGCTGGCGGTGCGTTTTGGCAAAACGCTGATCATTCAGGAGATGGATGGGGTGGAACCTGTGCTGTTCCCCCTGCTGAGAGGAGACCTCACTGCCATGGGTAAGGAACTTAGTGCCACGTAGATTTGTCAATCTATTCTAACCATACTGACCAACTCTTAACAATAGCATAACACTTTCCCAAGTTGGAAACCATTACCCTAGCAATGAATAAACAAAAAGCAAAGGGGCGTAACTCCCCTTAGCGGTAGTATCATAGTGACTTCCCTTTGCTTCCAGTCACATGATTCACTTCTTTTCCAAATAGTAAATGTACGTTGCAAGCATTGAAGCACACACGCTTGCTGCACACACACAAAACCTTCCCTTCCTTTCTGTCTCTCTCTGTCTCTGTCTCTGTCTCTCTCTCTCTCTCTCTCTCTCTCTCTCTCTCTCTCTCTCTCTCTCTCTCTCTCTCTCTCCCTCCCTAGTCTTCTCACACACACAGCAGCATACATGAATTCATATGCACAACAATATAACATTATCACATTCTGTTTCTTCTTCCTCTATCCCCGCGTTCATCATCATCATCATCGTCATCATCATCATCATCATCAATGTCATCATCAATGTCATCATCATAATCATCACCGCATCACTCATTATTTACATGTGTGTCGGGTCCTCGGTTCGAATAAATTATAAGATCAGAAGCTAATGACTATAATGAGGAACCAAGGCTGTTCTTGGCCATGCGATAAATCATCACCATCGCCGTCATCATCATCATCACCATCATCATCATCATCATCATCATTTTCCTCTGCTTTAGGTTCTTGGTCCGAACGAAGACGAGTTCCGGCTGTTCATGACCGAACGAAGACGAGTTCCGGCTGTTCATGACCTCACGCAGCCATAACCCCTCCATCCTCATCATCACCATCATCGTCATCATCACCATCACCATCATCATAGTCATCGTCATAACTGTACTGTTGATTGCTTTTTGCCTTTCAGGTCCTCGGTTCGTGTGTCTGATCGGGGACAAGGTGATCGACTACAACGAGGATTTCATGACCACACGTAACCCCAACCCCTCCATCATCATCATCATCATCATCATCATCGCCATCACCATCATCATCATCGTCATAGCTGTACTGTTTAAGGCTTTTTGTCTTTCAGGTCCTCGGTTCGTGTGTCAGATCGGGGACAAGGTGATCGACTACAACGAGGATTTCAGGCTGTTCATGACCACACGTAACCCCAACCCCTCCATCCCGCCTGATGCCGCCTCCAGCATCACCAAGGTCAACTTCACCACCACCAGGGCCGGCCTCTCTGGACAGGTAAATAACATGTGTAGGTAGGGGTGCTCTTCTTCTTCTTGTGCGTTCCCAGGCCAAAAGGACGTAATGGGTAAAGTACATATGTGTTCGTTATCAGTTTTCACTGGTCTCCTGCTGCGTACAGTCGACACATTCCGATTTCGGAGGAGCTCAAATGAGAAAAATTACTTGGAAGATTTGTTTTCAAAAAAGGCAAGAGAATGGGCCAATAAGTCAGGAAGATAGTAGATGACAATACTCACAGGAAAAAGAGAGTGGCAGATTAGAGGAAGTTACAAGCACAGAGCTTCCAGAAGGTGGGGGAACTATTTTTATGAAAGACCCCCCGGTATCCCCATGGGGAGAGACTCGTGGAGGGGGCGGGGTCGTCCAGCTCCCGGTGTGGAGGCACGAGGCATCCACTCGCTGCCCCAGTAGGGGTGCTCATTTTCTGGAACGTGTCAGACATTCGTTTTTTTGAGGGTACCGAAACTTGTGGCTTCCTGTTTTTAGAGTGGATTGCGTAAACAATCGTGCACAAATTCGCTGGGTGAGGACTTTAGGAAAACGTCATTGCACGTGCCGCCCCCCCTCACACATGAACACACACACACACACACAGACACACACACACACACACACACACACACACACACACACACACACACACACAGAAACACACACACACAACACAACACAACACAACATAGCCCAGCCCAGCCCAACCCAACCCCAACCCCAACCCCAACCCCAACCCCAACCTTGCATATTTCAGCCAGACCGTTGATGCGATTTTGACGATGTGAGTCCTGAATCGCGTGAAATCCATGTATTAGGTCTACTGGAGAATAGTGAGCGAAAATAGCAGAAATATTTTTAGACGGAAGTATTTCACGCGATTCATAACTCACGTCGTCAAAATCGCATCGCATTCAGATGCGATTCGTATGTGTGTGGCTGGCCCTTTAAGATCGACCTGTTTCACTCTTTACTGTCATGCAATGGTCTAACCCTTAGGGGCGAAATGTGGATGTAGCCGTTACGTATACGTCATACCATCTTCGCTATGTGCAACATTCAATTAAATGCTTGCTTAATCAAAAGTAGGTCCTAACTTTCATTGTTACTTTTTTGTTGTTGTTGTCGCACCCTGGCTTAAAGACTCCAGGGATCATGCCGACAGCCAAAGCACTTGAGCACTATGCTACAAATGCATCATCTAGGGATGAGAACAGTACGTGTGTGGCCGTTTGTGATTGCCCCGCCACGTGAGAAACCACGCTCCGACGTTGGGGGAGTCACTTTTGAAACGCCCTTCTTCTGTTGCTCAGTTGCTGGGCATCACCATCCAGAACGAGAGGCCGGAGCTGGAGATCCGGAAGACGGATCTGCTAAAGCAGGAGGAGGATCTCAAGATCCAGTTGGCCAAATTGGAAGACTCTCTCCTGGAGGTGAGAGTTTTTGTTTGTTATTTCTGACATTAGTTCGGGAGTGGTCGTGTGGTAATGTGATTTAAAAACTGCCTCACATTATCCAACCTTTTTCAGTTGGAAGAAAAGTTTAGTTGCGAACTCCATTCAAGTGCTTGTGACCGTGTGCCGTTTTCACTATCAGCAAGCAATGACTGTATTCCCACAACTGCCTGAGTGAGTTGGAAGTACATGGTGCAGTCGGCGCCAATTCCTTCCGACCTGGTTGGAAGGGTTTCATTCGACCAAACCTTTTTTTGCACTTGTGATTTCTTCTCACTCTTGAAAGGAAAACTGGAAAAGTCACGACCATTTTCATCCGACTTGGTTGGATAGTGTGAGGCGGCTCTAAGCGTTCCTTTGAGAAATAGAGAGAGAGAGAGAGAGAGAGAGAGAGAGAGAGAGAGAGAGAGAGAGAGAGAGAGAGAGAGAGCGAGCGAGAGAGATAACTCTGAACTGATGTGTATTATGTTGATTCGATAAGTCTAGCTTATACGTGTTTTACTTTGACTTTTGCTTCTTTGTCATTTTTCTTATCTCTTTTGCAGTAAACAATTTCAGGGAAGAGAGAGAGAGAGAGAGAGAGAGAGAGAGAGAGAGAGAGAGAGAGAGAGACAGAGAAATAGAGAGAGACAGAGAGAGAGAGAGAGAGAGAGAGAGAGAGACAGAGAGATAACTGTGAAAATAAATGACCGAGTTTGATGTCACAAACACATATTTTTAGAAACAGAGGGACATACACACCACACACACACACACACACACACACACACACACACACACACACACGCGCGCGCGCGCACAGAGAGAGAGAGAGAGAGAGAGAGAGAGAGAGAGAGAGAGAGAGAGAGAGAGAGAGTTTCACTCAAATGTACACTTAACTCACATGCACAATGCTTTGAATTCTATTCCGTTCTTTTAGTTTTAGGATACAGTTTAGGATTCACTAGCATATAAAGCAAAGTAATAGGGGATAATATAGAATAAACCCCATAAATCCGTTCTCTGACAGTCTTTTCATTCATTGGGTGCGTTTTATTTTCAATAAGTGTCTTTTCGGCCTCCAACATTTGAATTCAAGGCTGCTGCTGAATTCAGACTCTGGTGTCGGATTCTGATTCTGATTAATTTTGAATGAAAAACGAAACACCCGAAGGTGCCGATGACACCCAGAAACGTTTTGGTCCCCCCTGCCCTACCAACACAAGTGCAGTCCTATATACCAACCCTGGAAGCCCGAATAACAAAGATGTTGAATCTGCAAAAGTTATTATTGCACCTCAATAATAAATAAAACAAATCCCTTGAAAGTAGGTTCCTATAGGCACTGGGTGCTTTTTAATTTTTTTTAATTGTAGACGTATCCAAGGTAATTAGAAACAAAAATTGTAAACTTTCATGTCAAGAATTATTTTCTTTAAATGGAAAATAAATAATGAAATATAATGAAACTGATTGCACAGTTGTGTTGATAGCTTTAGCGATTTTCTTGGTTGCAATATTTATGAGTTATCTTGTACGAGTAACGGAGGCAGAGACGAACTAAAGATTAGTGATATTTTTTTGTGTGTGGCAATTTTGTGAGTCACTGTACAATTAATTTACTGAGGTAGAGCCTATGAGTTTAAACTCTATGCCTGCATGTTTCAAGAAGATGCTATTAAGCTTGGCGAAGAAAAGCAATACAGGGAAATGAAACATACACAGTAAACTTTCAAAGATAGATGACTTAGCAATGAGGGTTAAACAGGAGAACATGATACAACGAGCAAAAAGTGAAAGAATACAGGTTCCAATGCATGATAGCCGAGAAGAAGGTAATACAATCGTCAAAGATCAAAGAGTTCTACATGTTTAAAGGGATACTACTGCGGTCCTCCAGCAAAAGTCCTGGGCCTGTATTCACGTTGAGATAGCATGAGACTTAGCATCATGCTAACTTAGAAGCTCTTCCAAAAGTCCTAGGACTTTTGGAAGAGCTTCTAAGTAGACTTTTGGAAGAGCTTCTAAGTTAGCATGATGCTAAGTCTCATGCTATCTCAACGTGAATACAGGCCCAGGGACGGTATTCACGTTGAGATAGCATGAGACTTAGCATGATGCTAACTTAGAAGCTCTTCCAATGTCCTATAGGATTTAATAGGACTTTTGGAAGAGCTTCTAAGTTAGCATGATGCTAAGTCTCATGCTATCTCGACGTGAATACAGGCCCAGGTCATTGAATGGTCAAGGAAGTAAAGTCCTTTCGGTGGGCGTTAATAGCCATCGTCTCTGCTTGGTACGACGAAGGGAGGAGAGGCCCTCTTTCCTGTTGTAACATAAAACAGGAGAGAGTGAGAGAGAGAGAGAGAGAGAGAGAGAGAGAGAGAGAGAGAGAGAGAGAGAGAACTCCGCACTCCGAAATGTTTTAATGATTTAGGCCCACAGCCCCTATCATGACATGGCAAGAATAACGACAAATAATCAAATGAATAAAAAATCCATGAATACAAAATAAAATAAATGCTAATTCAAGACATACACATTAACATAAATAATAACTGCATACATACATAACTATTTACATACATGCATGCATGCATAAACTCTCAAACTTGCAAATAATAATACACGCATATCCTCACCTTCACACATACAAACTCTCACTCACTCACACACACATACGCACACACGCACACCACACACATATACACACTCAC
>CM065691.1:53655857-53715857 GCA_017654935.2 Phymorhynchus buccinoides
GAGAGGACACATGTCGCGAAAAGACTTACGTACTAAATGACGGGAGCAAGTAGAGACTTCGACAGCTGAAGACGGGGGCGTAATACAGAGACGATGATTGGCAAATTATAGGTTCTTCTTCTTCTTCGGTCGCTCAGACCGTTTCCTGTCAATTATGAGCGCAGATGCGTCATATTGCCGTTATGCGCCTAACTACTAAGAAATAGTTAGGCCCAGCAAATCCGACTTCGGCTGGAGGAAATGATTGTTTTTGGAAATGTTTCGTGAAAAAAGGCAGGAGAATGGACCGGGTAAGGCAGAAAGATAGTAGTTGACAGTAAGCAAAGGGAAAAGGCAGAGTCAAAGAGAGTGACAGATTAGAGGAAGCTACAAGCACAGAACTTCGAGAAAGTGGAGGAACTATTTATACAAAAAGCCCCCCGGTATCCCCACGGGGAAAAAATATAGGTTCAATTTTCGTTTGTCCTTTCATTTTCGCACCGCGCGCGCGCGTTTGTGTGTTTGCTGTCACACGTACGTTCGAGACTGGTTTTCTTACCACCCCAAGCTCTCTCTCATTAATTTGATAATTGCATTTTTACACCCCCACCTTTGATTCTACCCAACCGATCTCCATGGCCATTTATCCCCCTCCCCCTTCGCTTTTCACAAACCAAGTTGGAAACCATTACCCTAGTAATGGATAAATAAAAAGCAAAGGGACGTAACTACCCTTATAGGAAGTATTATGGTGACTTCCCTTTTCCATTCGTTTTGCTTCTCTCTTGCTTTTTCTGTGCATTTTCTCATTCTTCTCTGAGTGTAAATGTTCATACTCTTCTCTGATTGTTCACATTTATTTTACACACACGCACACACGCCCTTCACACATTACCATTGATTAACTTCCTTTGAAAGCAATATTATGTTTGAGTTTTAGTCTAATTTTGTATACAAGAATTAGTAATGGTACATTTGTCAGCAAATCATTAGCCACAGCTGGCTTAGTTTGTAGCTGTTATGTGGTGTGTACTCATTTGTATGTAATTATGGGACTCATGCTCTTTATGGACTCTCGTTTACAAACTGTTTATTATTTTAATTTACTCACAGCTATAGGTGTTATATTATCACATTTATCATCATCGTCATGAATATGTGGGTGAGTGGGGGAAGGCAATGAGGAGGCTGAGATGGATGGTTAGATGGATGAGTGGATGGATGGATTATGTCTATTATGTCTATTTGTCTGTGTGTTTAATGAAAACCACCACCCTCCATTTTTGCCTTGTGTTTATGCTATATAACGGCGAAGATGACCTTTTCTTTGTTATTTTTCTAAGCCGCCCACAAAAATGTTAGGGAACACAGTCATTCAAAATACATATGTTTTAGTTATTTGCTCATAGATACACGTTTTTTTGTATATAGAACTTAATATTTGGCAGGCACATACACAAGAGACATGACCTTACAATGAAAGCAAAAATGTTTCGCGATCCTCATCGTTTGCTATGGTAACGTGAGTTTTAAAAGGCACCAAAATGAAAAAAATAGTGTAGCAATTTCAGTGCATCAGCATGTACTCCACAATGTGAATTGAGTAAAATGGTACTCAGCACATGTTAGCAGGAAGCTTCAAAAATGGGTACAGCTCACAAAAACATCCTTTTTAAACAAGGAGATAGTGTAATTAATTGCTGAGTCACGATGGCTGTGCAGCGAAAGTTGAGCCTTTTGGATCTAGGGAGAGCCCTGAAATGGCTGCAGGAAGGTGTGGCTGTGCGGGAACCACTGTCACAGCTTAATAATGACTGACACTTGATACTTGAAGTTGGTGACCACCTTCCTGCACAGCCACACCCTCCTACAGCTATTACAAGGGTCTCCCAAAGTCCTAATTAGACTGATAGTATTTTCTGGAGTTACCGCGAGAAGAATGATGGTACCTTTTGGAATACAACCAGGCAATAATTATAGTTAACATAATACAAAAGGCATTTGCCAGAAGTTACTGTCAGCCATATTTATTCATGTTGTCATAGTTTACAACAACAAAAAGAGAAAGAAAAAAAGAAAGGAAAAGAAGACAAATACATGCCTGGGAATTGTTTTTGACTCTTGAGTAAGAACAAAACTAACTAGATCGTGAAAACGCTAGATTAGCCTGCCGCGTGGCAGCATTTTCGGCTCCAGTGACCTTGAACTATGGCCAATGACCTTTATTTTCGAACTTGGCCTAGATATCCTATCTACCTATCCGATTTGCAAAATTTGACGGAGCGAGAGCCTTGTAGACAAAGGGAAGTAAGAAGATGTTGATGCCGGTTTCAAATAATTATTTGCTTCCTTTGGACCACTGTCTAGCAACAGTAACAAGGAGCGAGCGGCACATTTTCGGCTTCAGTGACCTTGACCTTTGACCAGTGACCTTCATCTTCGAACGTGGCCTTGATATCCTAACTACCTGTTGGCATGAAAAGTTTGAGCCCCCTAGGCCCCTCCGCTCAAACGTCATCGTCTTAACATACTCAAATATCAGATAAGATAGTCAATAACAAACAAACTGCCCTGGAAACATTAACCAGTTTTCTCTCCGCAGCTGGTTAAGCAATGAAGACACCAGAGTCGGAAAGTGGTTTCACTCAAACATTGTTTCGATTGCGATTCCAGGAGCTAGCCAACTCCACGGGCAACATCCTGGAGAACAAGGAGCTCCTGGACTCCCTGAACAAGACCAAGGCCTCCAGCATCACCATCAGCGAGGCCCTGACCGAGTCCCTGCAGCTGCAGACCTCCCTGGACGCCGAGAGAAACAGCTACATCCCCCTGGCCGATAGCGGCAGTTCGCTGTACTTCGTCATCACCGACCTGTCCAAGATCGACAACATGTACCGCTTCTCCCTGGCCGCTTTCCTGCGCCTGTTCAACAAGGCGCTGGTCACCAAGAATGTGAGTGCGTCTTTGTGCGTGAGCAGCAATGTTTTTGATGACTTATATGTATTTCTTTCATTTGAAAGTGCTGGGTTGTTTTAGCAACACGGTGGCCCTCCTAGAATGTGTATGTGCGTGCGCGCGTGTGTGTTTGTCTGTGTTTTGTGTGTGTGTGTGTGTGTGTGTGTGTGTGTGTGTGTGTGTGTGTGTGTGTGTGTGTGTGTGTGTGTGTGTGTGTGTGTGTGTGTGTGAGATTAAATTGTCAGTAGTTATGTTGTTTATATCTTAACCGATGTATCGATTGTGCCCATCATTCAGGACGGTGGTGGGACGGAGATGAGGATCAAGACGCTGACCCACAAACTGCAGCAGCTGGTCTATGAGCACGTGTGTCGCTCGCTCTTCAAGGCTGACCGACTCATGTTCGCCATGCACATGGCGCACGGCACCAAGCCAGAACTCTTCAAGGAAAACGTAAGCCTTAAAACAAATTAGCCCTAAATGACACCAAAATACGTGCAAAAGGGACTAAGAAAAACAAACATTACAACTTGGGAATGAGTACGTGTGTCGCTCGCTGTTCAAGGCTGACAGCGTGCACATGGCGCACTTCACCAAGCCCGAACTCTTCAACGGAAATGCGAGTATTATTAGTATTAGTATTACAGGGAAAATAAAACTGGTTTATGTTAATTGGTAGTTTTAAGCTCTGAAAACGGTGTCTAAAAGTTTCGCAGCAGTTGGTCCTTAACTTTCCTTGACCGTGGAGCAAGTACTTTAGCGAGATGTAATTGTTTTATTTCTTCGTTGTTTCATTCTTACTGTGTCATACGTGTTTGTATGTGTGCGCGCGCGCGCGTGTGTGTATGTGTGCGTGTGTGTCCCTGTGTGTGGTAGACATTTTGACACCTCTTGACCTTGACCTTGACTTTGACATTCAATCTAGAGGCTGTAGAATGAAAACCGTTGATGGTACACCCACATAACCAAACGTATTGTTCTGATCGGCATCACCCAAGCAGCGCAGTGGAAGCTTTTTGTTTTGACCTTTGACTTTGGACATGTCTCAAGTGAAAAAGTTTGGAAGCAGTGTGGACGCTGACGTGTCTTAGGCCGCACACTGTTAACATAACACCCTTTATAACCTTGATCAGCATCACCGAAGGGAAGCAAAGAGGTCAGGGAATGATGCGTGCTGGATCTGGATCTGGATCTGGATTCATACGTCGCAGACGCCACTTCTGACGATAGACGCGACGGAACTAGGAGGGCGCATTTCCTATTAGAATTAAAAGAAAAAAATAGAAAGGAGAAAGACCTACTGCTTACCCTGGGTTAAGACCATTAAAAACCCCAGTTCAGCCGGAAGGGCCCAGGCCCCACTTCCAGAAGCAAGCACAAAAAAAGACGTTTTGTTATCGTTTGATATTGCTAGAATAGTGAGTATCTAAATCATGTTTGACTGCGTTCATAAGATTTATAACTTGTTCCCATGAAAGCATTGTTGGGAGGGGAGGTGGCAGGAGCATCGAGGCAAAGGACATGCCTGCCGCTCGGCGACACACTTGTAACGTTATATGATTTTCTGTTGTTGTTTTTCAGGAGTGGGAGGCGTTCACGGGTGTGCTGGTGTCGGACGCCAAGGGCGATGGGCGAGCCCCTTCCTGGGTGGATGAGGAGAGAGCTTCAGCTGTGGCCACTCTCAAGGTGACACATAGACACAGATGCTAACACGTGCACACACACACACACACACACACACACACACACACACACACACACACACACACACACACACACATATATATTATATACACATCCTGACGTGTGCGTGCGCACTGACGCACGCATACGCACATATAGGCAAAGACACACGCCCACGCTCACACACACATACAGACACACACACACCTGTACATGCATACAGAAACACATATGCATGTACACATGTGCGCGCACGCGCGAGCAAGCAAGCAAGCACACACACACACACACACACACACACACACACACACACACACACACACACACACATACACACAGAGGAATACAGGCACACATATGTACACACACAAACACACATACACACACACACACACACAGACGCGGGCAGTGACGTGGGTGACCTTTCTGTGCGGCTCAGTTTTCCCACCAATGTCAGTGAGTTATAAATGAAACGGGGGGGGGGGGGGGGGGGGGGGGGGGGTAACCTTTTTGTACAGGCCAATTTCCCCAGCAAGTTCCATGAGCTTTAGATTTATAATAGGGGAACGTGGGGTTTTATTGATTTTTGGTGCTGGCCAATTCCCTGTGGGGTAGCCCTTTTTGCACAGGCCAATTTCCCTCAACATGGTCAGCGAGCTTTACATGGATAATAGGGGAACGTGGGGTAACCTTTTTGTGCGGGTCAATTTCCGATCCCTAGCTGGCCAGTAAGTTGTATTATAGACAATAGGGGAAATTGGGGTAGCCTCTTTGTGCTGGACAATTTCCCCAGAGAGAGAAACAAATAGAGATTTTACGCCCTCTGGGCCAAAAGGCCATTTGAAATTATACAGATGCTGGACCAATTTCCCCAGCGATGTCCGTTAGCTTTATATGGACAATAGGGAAAGGTGGGATTACGCTCTTTGTACAGGCCCGTTTCCCCTGCAGTGTCAATTACCATAGGATTGATAATAAGGGAACGTGGGGGTAACTCTTCTTTGCAGGCCAATTTCCCCAGCATGTTCAACGAACTGGAGATGGACAATGGGGGCACGTGGGGTACCTTTGCCAGGAGCACGCGCTGTGACGAGGAGTTTCCCAGAGCTGTGGAGCAGAAGTCCTCCGCCTTCCAGCAGGTCCTGATAGTCCAGGCTGCCAGACCGGATCGCCTGCAGAGCTGCATGAGCCTGTTCGCCTGCAAGATTCTGGGTAAGGAGAGCTAGTGTATCGTTATATTGTTGTTATTATAGTTGTGTCTTCAATTTAGAGGGCTCCAGCCATTCGGCAAGTTTTGTTGTGCAGATTGTAAAGAATGACATTCTGCAGCGCTATATGAGTGTTCGCCTGCAAGATTCTGGGTAAGGAGGGCTAGTGTATCGTTATATCAGACCTGTTTACTCTACTCTTCTACTCAATTTGGACCTCTACTACTATTCAAAATTGAAAATAATGCTCTAACTACTCATTTTCAGTGAATATTATTTGATGGTTTAATGAAGAGGACTACTCATTTCACACAAAAACTACTCATTTCAGCAATCCAGACTACTCAAGACTTGTGTAGGGGGTAAACAGGTCTGTTATATTGTCATTATTGTTGTGTCTTCAGTGTAAAGGGATCCAGCCATTCGGCAAGTTTTGTTGTGCAGACTGTACAGCCTGACATTCTGCAGCGCTGTATGAGTCTGTTCGCTTGCAAGATTCTGGGTAAGGAGGGTCAATATAATTTTAGTATATTGTGTTTATAGCCACCAAGCAAATCCGAATTGTACAGGCTGCAAGACCTGTCATACTTCAGAGTTGTACGAGTCTTGCCCACAAGCACAGGGTGGAAATTGTCACAGCTATGTCATTGTGCAAGTCAGACGTAGGCATTGATTCTATCTCTCTCTCTCTCTCTCTCTCTCTCTCTCTCTCTCTCTCTCTCTCTCTCTCTCTCTCTCTCTCTCCCCCTCTCTCTCTCCCTCTCTCTCTCTCTCCCTCTCTCTCTCTCTCTCTCTCTCTCTCTCTCTCTCACACACACACATACACACACACACTCTCTCTCTCTCTCTTTCTCTCTCCTCTCTCTCTCTCTCCTCTCTCTCTCTCTCTCTCTCTCTCTCTCTCTCTCTCTCTGTCTCTCTCACACACTCACGCACAGGGCTGGGTGTAAAAAATGTATACTTATCTCAATGTCTTGTATAAATACATTTTGTTCGTTCGTTCGTTCTCTCTCCATCTCTCTCTCTCTCTCTCTCTCTCTCTCTCTCTCTCTCTCTCTCTCTCTCTCTCTCTCTCTCTCTCTCCCCCCTTCTCTCTCTCTCTCTCTCTCCCTCTCTCTCTCCTTCCCTCTCTCTCTTTACTCTCTCTCTCTCTCTCATACTCTGTTCTATATATTCTACACGTTGTATATCTGTCTGATCTGGTACTCTTATTGACTGTCTTCTTTGTTTGCTTTCTGTCATCCATTTTGTTGTGGTATATTCTAGTCACAGAGACTTATCTCTATGAAATTCGGGCTGCGCCTACCCATTAAAAAACAAATGGTGAGGGTGAGGAGGGTGAGTGGGCACACTTGGAAAACCTAGCTACTATTTTATTCGGACTTATTGGCCCGTGTTCCTGCCTTTTTGTTTTAAACAAACCTTCCAAATCATTTTCTCATTTGAGCTGCCCCAAAAGCGGAATGTGTCGGCACATAATATTCAGCGGGAAAACCAGTGAAAACGTATTATGCACCTTGCCCATTATGGCCATACGGCCCGGGAAAACAGAAGAATAAGAATAAGAATATGTATCTCTCTGTTTTCACTATCTTATCTCTATTGCAGAAATGAAGGAGCTGTCCCCTCCGGCAGTGAGCCTGAAGAAGTTGTACCAGGAAGAAACCATGGCTACGGAGCCCATCCTCATCATCATCTCCACGGGGGCCGACCCCTCCCAGGAACTGCAGGAGCTGGCCAACGAGACTGTGGGGGCAGACAAGTTCCACCAGGTCAGGATTAGCTCCCTTCTCCGTTCTTTGCACTGGCTACCTATCGCAGACAGAATTGAGTATAAACTAAACACCCTTTGCTATAAATCCATCCAAATCCAAATCATCTTTATTATCTCATAACAGAGAAATTGCAGCCAGGTGCACACAAGAAAAACAATAAACGCAGTTATCAATGGCTAATCTCATCACCTTCTCCATCTCACCTAGAGCTGCGACAATATGTCCATTTATACGCCAGCTCGCACATTGCGTTCAGTTTCTGACCTTCTATCTCTCCAGATCCCTAGGTATAGGCTTTCAACTGATTAATCGGCGCTCTTTTGCTGTTTCAGGAACAAACTTCCTCTCCGTCCGTCGGCGGTCGACCCACTCTGCTTTCAAACCAAATCTCAAAACTCACCTGTTTCCTGTTTCCCCATCATTGAAGCTCATCTCTTTCCCTCCTCACTCTTACCTTTAGGTCTATTTCTCTAACGTGTGTGTGTGTGTGTTATTTTCATGTTCATATATGCATAGCGTCTTTGTTTTAATGCGTTTTGATTTTAACGCGTGTATGCGCTTCGATTTAATATCTATCAAGAGTTAGCGCTGTATAAATACTGCATGTTGTTGTTATCGACTTTCAACTGCCGTGGGCTTTCTACATGCGTAAAGCTACACTGGTCAGACTAGCTTTAAGTCCCCATCCGAAGGACTCGGACTTTCACTCCGATTTTCCCCATCGAACCGCAAAGAAAGGGCGAGGCCCGGGATTCGAACCCGGGTCACTCTCTCATTGCAATTGGCAGGCGAACATCTTAACCACTCTGCCACCTTCCTTCCTTCCTAGGTGGCGATGGGTCAGGGTCAGGCGGAGATCGCCATGCAGCTTTTGAATCAGGCCACCACCAACGGAGAGTGGCTCTGTCTGAAGAACCTGCACCTGGTCACCGCCTGGCTCCAGACGCTGGAGAAGGTAGGGTTAACGTTGTGTGTGAAAGGGTTAACGTTGTGTGTGAAAGGGTTAACAATGTATGTGAAGGGGTTAACAATGTGTGTGAAAGGGTTAATATCGTGTGTGAAATGGTTAACAATGTGTGTGAAAGGGTTAACGTTGTGTGTGAAAGGGTTAACGTTGTGTGTGAAAGGGTTAAAGTCACAGCTGTTGAATCAGGCCACCACCAACGGGGAGTGGCTGTGTCTGAAGAACCTGCACCACAGCTGTTCCGTCACACACAAAGTCAAGCTATTTAATTAAAAGACAATCTAAATATCTTAGACAAAAAAACAATTCACCAAGCATGTCCCTATAAAAAAAATTGCTGTATGTTGTACATAGTATTTTAAATACATTTCTTTCATCAGATTAACTGTAAAAACTTTCTTTGTTGAACATTATCATAAAACATATTTAGTAGAAAATGTTCTTAAATAATTCACTTAGTATCGCAAAACATAAATAAAATCGCCCAAGAGTGAAAATCTAGCAATTTCCACGGAATACAACTAATTGAGTCATATAATACTACAACATATTCTTGACTGTTATTTATGAAAAGTTAGTTATGGTAAATTAAAGTTGGCTTCAAAAAACTTCTGAAAATATAGATGAACTAAATGTTCCTTCCGAAACAGCTGTGGCACCTGGTCACCGCCTGGCTCCAGACGCTGGTGAAGGTAGGGTTAACGGTGTGTGTGAAAGGGTTAACGTTGTGTGTGAAAGGGTTAACAGTGTGTGTGAAAGGGTTAACAAGGTGTGTGAAAGGGTTAACGTTGTGTGTGAAAGGGTTAAAGTCACAGCTGTTGAATCAGGCCACCACCAACGGGGAGTGGCTGTGTCTGAAGAACCTGCACCTGGTTACCGCCTGGCTCCAGACGCTGGTGAAGGTAGGGTTAACGTTGTGTGTGAAAGGGTTAACGTTGTGTGTGAAAGGGTTAGCAATGTGTGTGAAAGGGTTAACGTGGTGTGTGAAAGGGTTAACAGTGTGTGAAAGGGTTAACAAGGCGTGTGAAAGGGTTAACGTTGTGTGTGAAAGGGTTAACAGTGTGTGTGAAAGGGTTAACAGTGTGTGTGAAAGGGTTAACAAGGTGTGTGAAAGGGTTAACGTTGTGTGTGAAAGGGTTAACAGTGTGTGTGAAAGGGTTAACAAGGTGTGTGAAAGGGTTAACGTTGTGTGTGAAAGGGTTAACAGTGTGTGTGAAAGGGTTAACAATGTGTGTGAAAGGGTTAACGTTGTGTGTGAAAGGGTTAACAGTGTGTGTGAAAGGGTTGACAAGGTGTGTGAAAGGGTTAACGTTGTGTGTGAAAGGGTTAAAGTCACAGCTGTTGAATCAGGCCACCACCAACGGCGAGTGGCTCTGTCTGAAGAACCTGCACCTCGTCACCGCCTGGCTCCAGACGCTGGAGAAGGTAGGGTTAACGTTGTGTGTGAAAGGGTTAACGTTGTGGGTGAAAGGGTTAGCAATGTGTGTGAAAGGGTTAACAGTGTGTGTGAAAGGGTTAACGTTGTGTGTGAAAGGGTTAGCAATGTGTGAAAGGGTTAACAAGGTGTGTGAAAGGGTTAGCAATGTGTGTGAAAGGGTTAACAATGTGTGTGAAGGGATTAACAATGTGTGTGAAAGGGTTAACAGTGTGTGTGAAAGGGTTAACGTTGTGTGTGAAAGGGTTAGCAATGTGTGAAAGGGTTAACAAGGTGTGTGAAAGGGTTAACAAGGTGTGTGAAAGGGTTAACAATGTGTGTGAAGGGATTAACAATGTGTGTGAAAGGGTTAACATTGTGTGTGAAAGGGTTAACAATGTAGGCTATGTGAAAGGGTTAACAATGTGTGTGAAAGGGTTAACGTTGGATCAGGCTACCTCCAACGGAGAGTGGCTGTGTCTGAAGAACCTGCACCTGGTCACAGCCTGGCTCCAGACGCTGGAGAAGGTAGGGTAACGTTGAGCAGGGTATGGGTTGTTTATGAAAACAACACAAGCAGACAAAAAGGGCAGACAGAAAACTCGACACTGAGAATCCCGAACCTCTGTGCCAGAGGTAAAAGCGATTTTGACTAACCAGTCTACCTTGGCATAAGTATGTGTCAGACCAATTGACATAAACTAGAACACCAAGGCTACATCCAATTGTTGTTTAGTTATGCGGGGATTGTCTTTTAGTAATGGCAAGCTCCTAGCATAACATCATCAGTCCAAATTCGACGTGAGGTTGCGCACGTGGCGGGGTAATCAAAAGCGGTCACACACGTAATGTTCTCATCCCTAGCTGGTGCATGTGTACCATAGTGTTCAATTGCTGCGGCTGTTGAGATGATTCCTGGAGTCTTTAAGCCAGGGTACGACAACAACGACTGATCAGTCTGTGTGTGCGGTGTTGTGCAGGTGATCAACACGATGAAGCCTCACCAGGACTTCAGGCTGTGGATGACGGCAGAGTCCCACCCCAAGTTCCCCTCCATCCTGCTCCAGTCCTCCATCAAGATCACCTATGAGGTCACACACACACACACACACACACACACACACACACACACACACACACACACACACACACACACACACACACACACACACACACAGACAGACAGACACAGACACCCCCCAGACAGACCCTCCATCCCCCTCCAGTCCTCCCCTCCATCCTGCTCCAGTCAGACTCCATCAAGATCACCTATGACACACACACTCACACACACACACACACACACACACACACACACACACACACACACACACACACACACACACACAGACAGACAGACAGACAGACACCCCCCCACGTTCCCCTCCATCCTGCTCCAGTCCTCCATCAAGATCACCTATGAGGTCAGACTCACAGACAGACAGACAGACAGACAGGTAGACAGACAGACAGACAGACAGACAGACAGACAGACACACACCCACGTTCCCCTCCATCCTGCTCCAGTCCTCCATCAAGATCACCTATGAGGTCAGACTCACACACAGACAGACAGACAGGTAGACAGACAGACAGTCAGACAGACACATACACAAGTTCCCATCCATCCTCCTCCAGTCCTCCATCAAGATCACATATGTGGGACTCGCACACAGAGAGACTGATAGACAGACAGGTACACACACACACACACACACACTCTCACACACACACACACACACACACACACACACACACACACACGCACGCACGCACGCACGCACGCACGCACGCACGCACGCACGCACGCACGCACGCACGCACACGCACACACACACCTACACACACCTACACTTGAAAGCTTTAAAAGTTTGAACTTTACATAGATCGCTTGCAAACTGAAACATAGGCTTTAATTTAGAAGAAACATTAAGTCATGCGCTGTACAGTTTAGCATGGCTTACACTGCAATTGAATAATTCAGAAAGATACATAGAGCTCAGAAGCTCATCTTGCCAAAGGATGTAATTTTGATTTGTGTCCGTGAGTAAAACAAAAAATGCCCGCAGTGAAATAAGAATATTTGGTTAGTCCGTCTAGACAGGGCAGGCAATTTGTACCCTGAACTAATTATTCTCGCGGGTTTGTGTTTGTCTGCAGTCTCCTCCCGGGGTGAAGCGGAACCTGAGTCGAACCTACGAGACGTGGACCCCGGAGTACATCTCCAAGGGAGGCAACGTTGTTCGCTCCCAGTGTCTGTTCGCTCTGGCCTGGATGCACGCCGTGATGCAGGAGAGGAGAATGTACATCCCTCAGGTAATCATCATCATCGTCATCATCATTGTCATCGTCATCATCATTATCATGGTCATCATCATCGTCATCATCATCATCATGATCATCATCATTATCAACATCGTTGTTCGCTCCCAGTGTCTGTTCGCTCTGGCCTGGATGCACGCCGTGATGCAGGAGAGGAGAATGTACATCCCTCAGGTAATCATCATCATCGTCATCATCATTGTCATCGTCATCATCATTATCATGGTCATCATCATCGTCATCATCATCATCATCATCGTCACCATCATTGTCATCATCATCATCATCATCAACAGCAGTCGCAGCATCAGCATCATTAGCATCATTTTGTTCCAAGTGTGGCAGTGCCCTTAGATGTATGAAGGGGAAGATCTTCCGTAGACAAAGGCTTCCTTTCAGTGAAGGCTTGTCAATATATTATTGTCGTCACATGTTACCAAAGTTAAAGACAAGACTGACATGGATAAAAAGAGTTGTGTCGTCTACCGCATTCAGTGTGATGAATGCAGTGAAGACGACATTGGAGAGACAGGCAGGCCTTTAAAAACAAGACTTGCTAGAATTGTTTCGCGTATTTTGAACACTTGACAACAAAAACCCGCCATACCAACAGATAATTCCATTATTACAACTGAATCCCAACTCACAAAAAAGGAATGTAAAGGAGGCCGTAGAAATCAGAGAAAGAAAGCCCAGCCTTAACAGGGACATCGGCTATGACCTACCTCCAATATACAACAGTCTGCTGAATAGAGCTCACAATTCAATTACAGTAATGACATCAACAACAGCCAACCCTTCTACAGCCAGTCACTCTGAGTTGACAGAGATCGAAATATCCCCAAGGTATTTTTATTTTTATTTTATTTTCTTTTTTCTTTTTCATTGACTCCGAGTAGTAACCTAAACTATCAAGAAATGATTGAGGTTGCTTCTTCATCTGGTTTTGTTTGTGTTGCATGGCTGCTTCGTCAATCATTTCGTTTTACCATGACATATAATATTTGTAGTGTTTTTTCCTTGTTTTCTGTCAAGTGTCGAAGTTAGAAACTTTTACAATGTGAGAAAAACGGTATAACTCACTGTTTGGGCCACAAAAGTCACTTAATCTAAAATTTGTGGCGTTACAGAATCAGGGAAGAGTAAAAAAAAAAGTAGAGGTGTAAACTTTAAAAATAAACGACAAACCTCGTATTTAATAACAACAAAATAATAAAGTACCATACCACCAGCTGAAGTCGGACTTGCTAGGCCTAACTATTTCTTAGGCACATAACGACAGCCTGACGCATCCGCGCTCTTAATTGACAGGAAACTGTGTGAGCGATCGAAGAAGAAGTTGCTATGCCATTTATCACAGTAGAAGGGGGCATTCTTTTAACTGAAGAAAATGTTAAGTCGGCTTCTTTCTGTTGTAATTTTGTGGGGGGGAAAATGTTAGCTGGACCGAACACCAGACGGGTGCTCTACCCACTGAGCTATCCAGGCCGACAACCCGGTCCCTGATATTAATCCTAATGTCAGTCACTACACTCTTTCCCCTCCTTTTTTCAAGGAATAACCCCATTCCTTCCCTCCAGGCCACCAAATTAACTTCTGACACCAATTCTGTAATTTTGTGGACCGGGAGTCGGGGAACAAGAAGGGCGTTAGCCAGGGACGGGACCGGGAGATCGAACCCGAGACCTCCCGAACACCAGAAGGGCGCTCTACCAACTGAGCTGTCCAGGCCGACAACCCGGTCCCTGATATTAATCATAATATCAGTCAGTACACTGTCAATGAATTATTTGTTCCTCCTTCGTGCTATTCTTTTACTGTGTGCATTTTGTTCCCACCAGGGGTGGACCAAGTTCTACGAGTTCTCGCAGTCTGACTTGAGGGCAGGGGCAGATATCATCGACCGCCTGTGTGTCACAGGTACGTCTTACTACACACATTTGCTTCTAAATGATAACTTTCGGATGAGACGATAAACCGAGGTCCCGTGTGCCTATGCACTTAGCACACGTTAAACACAGTGGCAATGAAAAACTTGTCATTGATCAGAATTTGCTCCCCCCCCCCCTTTCTTTCTTCATCAGTCACGCACAAAAAAGGAAAAAAAAGGGTGGCGCACCTCTGGCTGCGACGCGCTCTCCAGGTGGGAGCAACCCGAATTTCACAGATGCCTCTGTGACTATAAAGTCATACCTAACAATACCTACCAACCTAAACTGTCGATTTCTATTGACGTCGGAAAATAATACCGTTTTGCATTATTATAATGGTACATGCCATGTTCAAGCATTCGTTAACTTTTTACGATTCATAAATACCAGCATGTTTTCTTTCCCTTTGCTTTCATGCGCTTTTCATTTTACTGCACAGCTTTAGATCACACAATCTATTCTAACCATACTGACCACACTCAAAACAATAGCATTAACACTCCAATTTGTAACCCATACCGGAAGTAGGCTACCGCTCCTCTTACTTCCGGTCACGCGGTCCATTTGACTTGTCAAAGTCACTTTTCATTTTTCCACCCTGTGGAACACACTACGTTTTGGGATCCTCCTGGCACTCTAGCTTTTTTTCAAGCTCTTTTTGGTTGGCTAAACATAATCTAGAATAGGGATGTTCTAGTAGTAGTAGTAGTAGTAGTAATTAGGGCTAGAAGTGGGCCTCGCGGCCCTTTACGCCCTTTCTCGTTTGTGACTTGCTTTCTACAGCTAAACTATAAAATTTAACAAAAATATGTAATTGACTTTTTCTTCCTTTTTTTTTTATTCATCGAAAGTATAAAAATGTTACCTGGGGAAAGTGTATGGGAGATGGAAAAACTGATTAGGCTTACTTGAAAGTGAAAGTCGACACTGTCAACTTTTCGACCTATTGAAATACATGTCTTTCATAGAGCTATCGAGGCCGGAAAAAAAGGACAAAGACAGTTTAGATTGGCATGTAAAGTTTGGCTTCAACTGTACATGTCTTTGACTAAGAGGTCATGTGAAATTCTTAGCATACCGTGGACTATGATGATGAAGGCATTCACAGTTGTTCTTGATGCTACAGCCTTAAGGACTTGTTGGCCCTGCCATTGACCGTCTCCTCTCTCTCCAGGCAAAGGAGTGCCGTGGAACTTCATCCATGGGCTGTGCGAGTTCGTCATTTCAGGGGTCACGTGGACAACGTGTTCAGTGTTCTCTCTCTCTCTGTCTGTCTCTTTGTCTCTCTGTCTCTCTCTCTCTCTCTCTTTCTCTCTTTCTCTCTCTCCCTCTCTCTCTCTCTCTCTCTCTCTCTCTCTCTCTCTCTCTCCTCTCTCTCTCTCTCTCTCTCTCTCTCTCTCTCTCTCTCTCTCTCTCTCTCTCTCTCTCTCTCTCTCTCTCTCTCTCTCTCTCTCTCTCTCTCTCTCTCTCTCTCTCTCTCTCTCTCTCTCTCTCTCTCTCTCTCTCTCTCTCTCCCCAGGCAAAGATGTGCCGTGAAGCTTCATCCACGGGCCTTATGAGTTCGCCATCTATGGGGGCCGCGTGGACAAATGTGTTCAGTGTGTTCAGTGTTCTCTCTCTCTCTCCAGGCAAAGACGTTCCGTGGAACTTCATCCACGGGCTTTACGAGTTCGCCATCTACGGGGGCCGCGTGGACAACGCGTTTGACCTCCGTGTGCTGGTGTCCTACCTCAAGCAGTTCTTCGACTCCTCTGTCATCAGCGACAAGGCCAAGAACAAACGACTGGGGCCCATGCACATGCCCAACTCCACCAATATCAAGGTACAGAGGCTTTGACGGCCCACTTACAATGATCACTTTAGTTCAAAGTAAGGAAAGAAAGGTGTTACCCAAATGGACTTTGTTGGAAGTTTGTTCATCATTAGCAAAACCAAAAGCTGTTTCTTACAACCAAACTATGCATTGAAAATCTGTGAAACTTGTCTTATTGCCACCAAGTCGATTGGTGTAAACTGTCTCTCCAGTCGGTCACTTGTATGCAAGAGTTGTCAGCGGTCAAGATGACACACTGTGACTTCTCCCTTCAGGCTCCTCATCCACAAACACCCAGACAATCTGCTGTCTTAATTTCATGAAAAAGGCGAGACAATAAAAGATCGGCTTACATTACATTCAATGACCGACGAAAAGAAACAAATTAATTATAAACACGAAACAATTTGCAAGTGACTTCGGTCCTACCCAGGGTAAGACAGCCCATTTGTGTAACTTATCTTTTCTTAGTTGAAAAGCGTGGACAGCTTTATCCTTGGAAGAAAACGCTTTTTGTAGGCAGGTCATATAGGTGCAAAGCATTAGCGCTAGTTTCTACTTTGATACCCGTTAGTTTAATGTTTCCAGTCTGATATTTTCGGGTTCCTAGTTAGCTGTTTACATTTTCTTGCTTTTAACAGACCTGTTTAGTCTACTATTTTCGAGTAGTATTCTACTCAGTTTGGACCTCTACTACTCTTCAAAATTGATAAATAATGATCTTTAATTCTTGATTGCTACTCATTTTCAGTGAGCGGTGTTTGGTGGTTCTAATGAACAGGTCTACACATTGCGCACCAAAACTACTCATTTCAGCTATCCAGGCTACTCAAGACTTGTGTAGGGGGTAACCAGGTCTGTTTTAAAGACCCACCAGATCACGTGTCAAAATCACGGGTTTCACGTGTTTTCCCTCTTATAGCTGGAAATAAATCTTGTTTTGACCAGGTCTCACTCCCATACAAATGCCCCCAAATTCAAACCGAAACATAATTTTAAAGAGCAGCCTCAATTTGAAGTTGGGGACATCTGTATGCGAGTCACAGCTACCCAGAAAAAACAAGGGACTTAATCGTGGTGCGTCAGTGTATCTTTAAGATATTTCTAGTAACCAGCCAATATTTGCAGGACTATCAAGAGGCGATCGCCAACCTGCCCGAGTTCGACAAGCCGGCCTACTTCGGTCTGCCGGAGAACATCGAGCGCTCTACGCAGCGCATCATCAGTGCGCATGTCATCTCCCAGCTGAGGACCCTGCAGAGGGCGGACGCCGAGGCCTCCCGCTTTGACAAGGAGGTGTGGGCCAGTGAACTGGGTCCTGTGCTCAATCTGTGGAAGAAACTCAACCAGGTTAGATCAGACACAGAGAGAGTGAGAGCGAGCGAGAGACAGAAATGCCTTGCATAGTTAACTTAGCGCTCGGAACTAGAAGAAGTTGAAAAACAAATTGAAACCAAGCCTGAGGCCAAAAAAAAGGTTTGAAAAGAATAAGAGGATAAAAGAGAACAGGGCGGATATTATTATTCATCCATAAGGGATCCGACCAATTGGATGCTAATCTCATCATTCATATTATTATAGTGTGTGTGTGTGTGTGTGTGTGTGTGTGTGTTCCATCTCTTCAATCTAGACCGCTAAAGAATATTACCACGCAAAACGGGTCAAAAGTGGGCCATTTAATTTAATGTTTTTTTCAGATAAAGCATTTTTATAAAACACGTCAAACTATAGGCCAATCCGGGCATTCTCCAGTAAACACAGCTTAAGCATTTTATAAGCGGCGCATCTCAATTACGTTGCTGTCAATTGCGCTGCTTTTCCATTATCAATTGCGCCATTTAAAAATAATAATCTAACTCTAAGACAATGTATAAAAAATAATAAATACAGAACAAAACATAGCTTACATGTTCCATAGAGCACCACATAAAACAGTCCGACACAACTAACTACGAGGTTGTGTAAGAGACATTGCTCGGCGCTAGAGGGTTTTCTTCTTCTTCTTCTTCTGTGTTCCAGGCCATATCATGATATGGCCATAATGGGTAAGGTACGCATGTGTCCGGTTTTCACTGGGCTCCCCGCTGCGTACAGCCGACACATACCGATTTTGGAGGAGCTCAAAGGAGAAAAATATTTGGAAGATTTTTATTTTTAAATGGCAGAATGGGCAAAAAAGTCAGAACGATAGTAGATGATAGAAAGCAAAGGGAAAATGCAGAGTCAAAGAGAGTCATATTAGAGGAAGTTACAAGCACAGAACTTCCAGAAGGTGGGATAACTATTTGTATGAAAGACCCCCCAGTATCCCCACGGGGAGCTAGAGGGTTAAACTGCCTTTCCCAAAGCACAGTATTACATTGAACTATTTGAAGTAATTATGGTGTCAATCCCAGATGTATGCAATTGAGTCACTTTCAAATCGGCGCAACTGACTTGTAACCTTTATAAAACGTAACAAACTCGAGGGCTTTTTATGACAAGGATCATTTATTGGTATTGGTATTGGTACTTTATGGTCACAGAGGCGTCTCTGTGAAATTCGGGTTGCTACCACATGGAGAGTGTGTCACAGCCAGAGGCGAGCCACCCATTTTCTTTATTTGCATGCGCTGGGTTTAACGTGTGCTTAGTGCATGGGCACACGGGACCTCGGTTTATTGTCTCATCCGAAAGACTCCATGTTCAGACCGTAAGGCCTAGCACAGAGTGAGAGGAAAAATCCCCTGTACTCAGCTTCGAATTCGGGCTTATTGTATACGAGGCAAACGCGTCTGTGCCACTCTACACCCTGATGCACCTCTACATCTTGATACAGTTTCTGTGATTGGTCCCTGCTGGCCACCAACCTCATCCAGCAGAAGGTCTCTGTGCCAACGGACAAGTCAACCTTTCTCGGGGGACTCCATTCATAGTCAATCTTGAGTTTTCATGACAAGATAATAAACAATAATTTTCACACCTTCATCATCTGTGATTTGTATGCATACAATGTTTTATATCACACGCTTCCAGGCCTCTTTAGCCCTACTTGAAGATCGGTATATTTTCTCTTCCTGGGTCCTTGCAGGCCACCAAGCTGATCTAGCAGAAGGTATCGGTGCCCACGGACAAGTCAACCTTCATTGGGGGACTCCATAAAATGAAGCCAGCTAACTTCAGTTTTCAAGAAATGATACGACGCCTTTGACATTTCAAAGTAAAGATAGTTGGGGTTTTGGGGGGGGGGGGGGGGGGGGTAATTTCTATACATATAATTTCTCTCCTTGGTCCTTGCACATGGCACCAACCTGATTCAGCAGAAGGTTTTCATGACAAGATATCGCACCTTCATCATCTATAATCTTGATGCCATTTCTCTCCTGGGTTATCGCAGGGCACCAACCTGATTCAGCAGAAGGTGTCGGTGCCCACGGACAAGTCTGGCACGCAGTCGCCGACCCTGGCCTTCCTGCTACTGGAGCAGTTCAACGGGGTCAAGCTGGTGCAGTCCGTGCACTCCTCGCTGTCCTCGCTATCCAAGGTCATCAGGGGCACGCAACTCCTCACCTCGGACGTGCAGAAGCTGGCTGCCGACCTCCTGGAGCAAGAGGTAGTATTATTGCGTCCCTTTGCTTCTCCATAATATCATTAAAGACCCACTACGCTGATGTGTATTTTTCCCTATCTTGTTCGGAAGATTTTGTAAGATTCTTACCAGTGAAAACACATGTATGAAAATGCTGAATCTGTTCTAACCATGCTGACCAACACTCAAAACTATTAGCATAAAACATCATCAGTTGGAAACCAAATGCCACAGCATATAAAAACGAAAGTAACAAAGGACCGCTACTCCGCTTTCACACATCGGCGTGGTGGGTCTTTAAACTGTTTGGAAACGCAAAATGCAAACATTCTGGTGAAACTCAAGCTAACCGCAAAGGAAAACAATTCTGGTGATCGCGTTCCATCCCAAATGGATATTCTTTTCCGTGAAGGTGTAGTTTTGATACCCCTCACCAAATCGGGAAAGGGAAAGCCTGTATCATGTAGGCCTACTATCCAAGTCTTTTTATACATTTTGTGATGGTTAGTACCCAACAAGCCATTGAAAATGTCCGCTAAGAAGCAGAATTGTGCTTTGCCTGGATAAGAAACAAAGATTAGATTTGTTTTAGATGCGATAGATGGAAAGAACAATACATTGGGATTGAAAGCCAATAATCTGAGGAGGATAGGTAAACTGCATCTTAGCCCATTTAAGTTGCTAAGTCATAGAGTCAAGCCTCTGGACCCAGGCAATATCTCAAAGGCTTGATTGCCAGAATTTGGTTATTTTAGTATCATTTAATCATGGATTAATAACATTGTTATCATCATTATGACCTCTCAAATCAAGACCTCTGCTGTACGCGCTGGAAGGGAGATAGCTGCTGTCGTCAGAGAGCTACAGTTGATTTCTGCTGATGCCCCCTGCTTCATCGTTGGTGACTTTAATCACTGTGACTTGCGTAAAACTCTACCCTCTTTTAAACAGTATGTGACATGTTTTACTCGTCAGAAGAAGACTATTGACTTATGTTACGGCAATATTCCCAATGCATATAGATCTCTACCTCTACCACCAGTGGGTGCTTCCGACCACGACACCGTGCAACTTATCCCTGCCTACAGACCCAAAATACAAACTGAACCTGTGGTGAAAAAGAGCGTGAAAGAGTGGACGACCGAGAGTGTGGATGAATTGAGGGGTTGTTTTGAATGTACTGACTGGAGTGTGCTGACTGATTCCTGTGAAACTGTGCATGAAGCTGCTGATGTTGTTACGTCTTACATTAATTTTTGTGAAGATATGATCATTCCATCAAAGACTATAAAGATTTTTCCCAACAACAAACCGTGGATTTCCAAGTCTATTAAATCAGTTTTAAATGAGAAGAAAGTAGCCTTTCAAACAGGAGATAAAAGAGAAAGAAAAGTGGTTCAATCTAAACTTAGAGGGGAGTTAAGGAAGGGGCAGAGGGAGTATAAGGATAAAGTAGAACAGCAGTTTCAGACAGGCAGAATCTTAGATGCATGGGATGGGCTTCGAACTCTAACCGGCCAATCAAAAAAACGAACAGCAAATTGCCAAATGACCAGAGAAGAACAGAAGGATTTTTCTAATGAGCTAAATGACTTTTATTGTCGGTTTGAAAGAAATGATCTAGAGGGAGATCTAAACGGGGTAACATCACAGTTAAGAGAAAAAATTATCAATGCAAATGAAGATCATGAATTTGAGGTTCAAGAAAGAGATGTTCAGTCCATATTTCAGAAACTAAATGTGAGGAAAGCTGTGGGACCAGATAATGTGTGTGGAAGATTGTTGAAAGCATGCTGTTCTCAATTGTGTGGTGTGTTTTGCTCTCTATTTAACTGGTCTTTACGTGATTGTGTTGTACCATGTATCTGGAAAAATTCTACAGTTACTCCTGTCCCTAAGAAAAAGAACCCTGCCACACTGAACGATTACCGCCCTGTTGCCTTAACGTCTATTGCCATGAAATGTTTTGAAAAGATCGTCCTTCATCGCCTTCTTTCTTTTACTAACCTACTCCTTGACCCCTTTCAGTTTGCCTACAAACGGTGTAGAGGAACAGACGATGCCTTACTGACCCTTCTTCACAATGCCTTTCTTCACTTAAATACCCCCAACTCTTTTGTTCGTATTTTATTCATCGATTTCTCCTCTGCCTTCAATACAATACAGCCCCATTTACTGGCCCAGAAACTACTAGACCTGAATGTTAACCCCAAGCTCATTCTCTGGATAACCAATTTCCTACGCAATAGAACTCAGTCTGTCCGCTTTCAATCTGCAATCTCCTCAGAACGTTCGACTTCTACAGGTGCCCCCCAAGGAACAGTTTTGTCCCCAGTTCTTTTTACATTGTACACAAACGACTGTAGAGGCACTGAAGAAACACCTGTCATTAAATACTCAGATGATTCTGCCATCGAAGATTTGTCAAACTCTGATTCTGTGTACTTCAGTGAATTCAAAAGGTTTTGTTCATGGTGCAAAGATAATTATCTGGATTTAAATGTTGTTAAAACAAAAGAACTGCTTGTAGATTTTCGTAGAAACCCAGTGCCAGTGCCACATTTGGAAATTGATGGTGAAACGGTTGAAAGAATTGATGAGTACAAATACCTAGGCACAGTTTTAGACAAGAAACTTACTTTTGATAAACACATTGAGCATATACATAAGAAGAGTCAGTCCAGGATCTTTTGTTTACAGAGGCTAAGGAATATTGGTGTCTGTTCAGATATTCTTCAAACCTACTACCGATGTTGCATTGAATCTGTTCTTACTGTGTCATTTATCTGTTGGTATGGAAGCTTGAGTGTAAAAAGTAAGCGTGTGTTGAGTGATATGGTGAATGTGTGCAGTAAAGTTGTGGGTGCAAGGCAGAGTGGTATGCAAGAGTTGTATGACAGACAAGTAGTCAAGAAAGCCAGGAACATTCTTAATGATAACAGTCATGTTCTGGCAAAATACTATGAAGTATTACCATCGGGCCGTCGATACAGAACTCTAAAACTGAAAATAAGAGCACAGAAAACTTTCTTACCAAGATCAATTCATCTGTTGAACTCTTAATGCACTGCATTGAGTGATTGTTTTGCTGAGCAGCCTGTCCATCTCCTTGGGATTGAATTTGTATTCGTATTCGTCCAGTTTGTTAACTACAATATTGCAGTGTTATTAGTTATTAGTTTATATTCTTTAATTGTTGATAAATGTGTTTATTGTTGTTGTGGTTTTTGTTGTTGTTGATAAATGTGTTTATTGTTGCTGTTTTTCTTATGTGCACCTGGCTGCAATTTCTCAGTTATGAGATAATAAAGATGATTTGATTTGATTTGATTTGATTTGATTTGATTTGATTTGATTATCTTTCAGATCCCCATGAAGTGGCTCAGATAGTATGACAGGCCAGCTGACCCCATTCAGTACCTGAAAGGGCTGATGATCAGGGCCATTATCCTCATTATCTTTCAGACCTCCATGAAGTGATTGGGTCAGTGGGGCGGACCAGAGGACCACACGTTATCATCATCATTATCTTCATCACTATCATTATCTTTCAGACCCCCATGAAGTGGCTGGGTCAGTGGGATGGGCCAGAGGACCCCATCCAGTACCTACAGGGCCTCATGGCCCGGGCCATTGCCTTACAGACGTGGGTGGAGAAGGCCAACGCTGGCTCTCTCCTCTCAGAGACCCTTGACCTCTCTGAGCTGTTCAGGCCTGACACCTTCCTCAATGCGTTTCGTCAGCAGACTGCTAGGTGAGAGAGAGAGAGAGAGAGATCGAGAGGGATAGGCAGACAGACAGACAGACAGACAGAAACACACACACACACACAGAGAGAGAGAGAGAGAGAGAGAGAGAGAGAGAGAGAGAGAGAGAGAGAGAGAGAGAGAACGAACGAACGAACGAACGAACGAACGAACGATCTTTTTTATTGATGGTTAAGAATAAGCATAGCTTCTTTACATCTTGCCATCAAAAAAGAGAAAATGCAACAACAAATAATTCATGAATAAACAACATTAGCTAGTAAATCATAATGTAGACCAAAAACGCAAGAAAAAGTACATGAAAATACAAAGAAAGAGAGAGAGAGAGAGAGAGAGAGAGAGAGAGAGAGAGAGAGAGAGAGAGAGAGAGAGAGAGAGAGAGAGAGAGAGAGAGAGAGAGAGAGAGAGAGAAGTTTAATTTGCACACGTATGTATTACCAACACTCTACGCTGCATTGCAGTTTCAAGAACTGTTGAAAGATATCTTCTCTTTTCTCTTCTCACAAAGTGCTAGGCGGTTTGGGATTGAGTATGAAATTCAAGCGTTAGGCAGAGACATGATTGTGGGGAAATAAATCAACAGGAAATAGAAGACCCTTTTGAGTGGGGTAACGCGTTTTTGCAACCGAAAGAGGCCCTAACAAACTTAGCAATCGCTTTTCTTTGCTGGCATAGAGCTGAGCTTTTCCATAGACGGCCTACAGCTGATCAGCGGACCAACAGGCAGATCAACAAATCAATGACTGTAATGTGATGGTTTTCTTTTGGCAGGGAAATAGGCTGTTCAATGGACAGCCTGAAGTTTGTGAGCAGCTGGCAGGGGTCGATCCAGGATGCCAAGATCTCCATCAAGCTGGGCGGCATCCAGCTGGAAGGCTGCTCCTTCGACGGCATCAGGCTGGCGGAGAGCCAGCACGACTCCCCCAGCGTGTCCTCCATCCCTCCCTGCATCGTGGCCTGGGTGCCCAAGGTTAGTGTGAAGTTAAGGGCCAGCACGACTCCCCCAGCGTGTCCTCCATCCCTCCCTGCATCGTGGCCTGGGTGCCCAAGGTTAGTGAGGAGCTAAGTGCCAGCACGACTCCCCCAGCGTGTCCTCCCTCCCTCCCTGCATCGTGGCCTGGGTGCCCAATGTTAGTGTGGAGTGAGCCAGACACACCTTGCATCGTGGTCTGGGTGCCCAAGGTTAGTGTGGAGTTAAGAGCCAGACACACCTTGCATCGTGGCCTGGGTGCCCAAGGTTAGTGTGGAGTTAAGAGCCAGCGCGACTCCCCCAGCGTGTCCTCCATCCCTCCCTGCATCGTGGCCTGGGTGGCCAAGGTTAGTGTGGAGTTAAGAGCCAGACACACCCTGCATCGTGGCCTGGGTGCCCAAGGTTAGTGTGGAGTTAAGAGCCAGACACACCTTGCATCGTGGCCTGGGTGCCCAAGGTTAGTGTGGAGTTAAGAGCCAGACACACCTAGCATCGTGGCCTGGGTGCCCAAGGTTAGTGTGGAGTTAAGAGCCAGACACACCTTGCATCGTGGCCTGGGTGCCCAAGGTTAGTGTGGAGTTAAGAGCCAGACACACCTTGCATCGTGGCCTGGGTGCCCAAGGTTAGTGTGGAGTAGCGTGGAGTTAAGGGCCAGCAGCACTCTGCATAATAGACGATTTTCGGAAAAAAATAGGGGAGATCACTTCATGAAAATTAGAGTTGCTTACCTCCATTACTCGGTCAAACACCATGACAACAATGGCGTTGAAGCTTGAAACCACAGGATGCGAGTCAGCGACTTGCACATTTTTGTTGTTGAAAAATTAGGGGTGGCCAGTGGCCCCAAATTGATAAAAATGTGATGTAAAAATAGAAATGACATAAATGTTTAGAATGACGCACAGTGTTCTAAGTGCTGTATGTCTACTCAAACACACGAGTCGATAGGCCACGAGAGCTGATGGTAGAGTGACGTCCCCTGTTTGACTGATTGAATTAGGCAAGATCACTCCCACACACCATGAAATTACTCCCCTTAATTATTTCCGAACAGTTCCTATTACGATTTGATCCAAATGCGATGCAATTTGTCATTTGTGAGGCAAAATACCAGTGAAACTCTACTGCCTGAATGAATCTGATGAAAGCCTACCTGTTGTGTTCACTATAATGTATTTGTAGGCCTAGTACTCTGTACACAAATCTGATGACATATATATATATATATATATATGTGTGTGTGTGTGTGTGTGTGTGTGTGTGTGTGTGTGTGTGAACGTTTAGATATGAGTTTGTTTGTGCAATGTTCTCCCTCTATTTTAAGTTAATGACTTCTGTTTTAGCTACCTTAGTTCGTGCAAATTGTGTTGCTCACTCACTCGATTTTTTTCCGATCAATGTTTACCTGTAAAAGTTTTGTGTCATGTCATTTCCGTTCACTCATTCCAGAAGAAAAAACACGTTGGGTTTTGAAAGCTTGAACAAATGGTATTCGTATGTTTACTTTAAAAAACAATATCTGAATTTTGTATCTATTTGATTCGTGTATAGGGTCCCCTGCATGAGTATATAGTGAACGAAAATAGTGGAAATATGTTTTGGACAGAAGTATTATTTCACGATTCACAGGCAGGGTCACAATCGGATTATATTTGGGTTGAATCGTATGCAGTGTGGCGGCCCCTTCACGTAGAGGTAGGGACAGACTTTAAAGAGCGCAGGCCTCGCCCGCCTGTAAAGCAACATTTCTGAAATTTCTCACTGGTGTACGTCTTATGTGGGTGTTGTTCTCTTCTTCTGTGTTCATGTCATATGGTCATAATGGGTAAGGTACATATGTGTCCGTTTTTCAGTTTTCACTGGTCTCCCCGCTGCGTACAGCCGACATATTCCGATTTCGGAGGAGCTCAAAAGAGGAAAATTATTTAGACGATTTTTTGGTGGAAAAAAAGGCAGGATAAGTCGGAGAGATAGTACCGGTAGATTATGGAAAGCAACGGGAACAGGCGGAGTCACAAGACAGTGGCAGATTAGGGGACGTTTCAAGCACAGAACTTCTAGAAGGTGGGGGTGCCCCTTTAAAAAAGGCATTGTGAATGATTGTTACCAGTCCTTAAGAGTTAACGCTTGTCAAATGATTTATGCACAGACATTATTTCTGAGTTTTGTGTATATAGTGGAACCTCCTTGATAAGACCTTCAAAAATCATCCAAGATGAGGTCTTGTAAGGAAGGTAATTTTAATACTTACAAAGAAGGGCAATGTCTCAGAGAAGTAGGTCTTATGAGGGAGGGAGTCTTATAATGGGAAGTCTTATTTTAAGGGAGGTTCCACTGTAATAATAAAATCTTGTTAACAATACCCATTACGCGCCTCAAATGATCAATCCCTAACCTTCATGTCCTCATTACGCCTGTCTTTCCAGGACGCCCCGGGCCCCTACTCTGAGGAGACCATCTCCCTGCCCATCTACTTCGACATCACCCGGGAACGCCTGGTGGCTCGCCTGGACGCGCCCTGTGGAACCAACGCCGGCCTCTGGCTGCAGTGCGGAGCTGCCTTCTTCCTCAAGAGCTAGACGATTCTGCAGCTAGACTGTATTTTCCTACACAGCTGTTTCGGGAGGAACTTTAATAGTTTATATTTTCAGAAGTTTTTCAAGCCAACTTTAGTTTACCATAAGTACTTTTCATAAATAGCAGTCAAGAATATGTTGTAGCATGTGAACGGACGAAAAATGGTGTTTTATGTCCTCTCGGTCTGGAACAGACACATGTGAGACATTTGTAGATACAAAGATGGTGGGAACAATACTGGAGGCAATGCCCGGAGGCAGTGCAACACCAGTAAAGTCCCGATTTTTTAACAATACAGATAGGTGTACCAGTAACCACGCCTCAGTTAAATCTCATCGGATATGGTACCGCCACAATCGTTATGTGACTAAAATAGTTGTATTCAGTGGATATTGCTAGATTTTTTACTCGTGGACAATGTTATTTATGTTTGCGTTACTAAGTGTATTGTTCAAGAATGTTTTCTGCTAAATATGTTGCATGATACTGCTGAACAAAAATAAGTTGTCTCTTCTAACCATACTGACCAACACTCAAACAATAGCATAAGACTTTCTCAAGTTGAAAATCTTACCCTAGCAACAAACAACAAAAAAGGACGATAACTCCTTACCGGAAGTAACCAATTATCTCCCTTTACTTCCGGTCCATTTTTTTTCCTTCTCCTTTTCCTTCGCTCTCCTCCCTCTTCTTCTCTTCCTTTCTTTATTTTCATTTCCATTTCTTTTTTGTTTGTTTTTGTTTTCCTTCTTTTACTTTTCTTCTTCTTCCCTTTTTTTTGTCCTCTTCATCTGTTTTTCGTTAGTCTCTTTTTTTCTTTTCTTTTTTTCCCATTTCATTTTTTTCTTTTCTTTTTTGATGATAGATGGTGATGATATGATAGAGAGTCCTGATGAAGATGACTTGTTTCTCATGCTATGTTGTATGCTTATAGTGCGGAAACGTCTGGCTATATGTATTTGGTCAAGAATGGGAGGTTTTCATTGTTTATCAAACAGTCAGGAGTGTGGTGGTACAAATTTTTTTTTTTTTTTTCCTAAAGTTTTCAGGATTTGTGCATTAAAATGAGCAGTGATTTTGTTTTGCTGTTATGACTGTATTAGTTTTCAAAATGATAGCAAATAGTTTATTATTTTATAAATTGTGTACCGGGTAGTTGGTTGTTTGTGTGTGTGTGTGTGTGTGTGTGCGTTTGTTTTGCTTTGTTTTGTTTAGTCTCCACCAATGATTTAGACCTTTTTTTATAAAGTGATGGATTTTCAGAAATATATTATCGTTTAATTGTTTGCTGTATTTTGCTCAATCTTCCATCCTTTGGCCTTTTTTGTCCCCACCAGAGTCTGTGATATTGAGAAATGTTTTGGTTTCTGGATTTTCAGAATTATATCATTGTTTAATTGTTTGTTATATGATGTGTGCTCTCCAATCTTTGGGCTATTTTTTCCACTAGAATCTGTGATATTGAGAAATTATTCGATTTGTGGATTTTGAGAATTGTATAATGAGTGAGATCATGATCATTTTGAGCACTTCACCATCCTACCCAGGCCATACTGAGGTACGTATGTCATGATCATGATCATTTTGAGCACTTCTTCATCCTTCCCAGGCCAGAATGAGTGAGCTATCGTATGGCTGTGTACTTTTTTTCACCTAAAAGTCTGTGATATTGGCCCGAGCTTTGAATCAAATGGGAAAATATGGAGATGCAATGGTTCATGATTTAGAGTACCTGGATTATTATTAAATGCATGTTAAGCACAACAATCTTCAATAGAAGGAGCATGTCGTGTTTCTATTCAAATTATACATTCAATACTTTGCTTGGTTTTAGTTGTGAATTTATTTATAATTTTTAGAACCGTCATAAATTTCATGCTTTATAACTTCTAATTAAAAAAAAAAGGTTTCTGCAGTTTGCTAACAGGGGAATAGAATGGGCTTTTGTATGAAATATTGTTTTGTTTAAGTTGTGGTTTGGAAACTTTATTATTTTAATGTTAATTGCAGATTTAAACCCTTTTACCGCCAGCCATTTTTCAGCCCAAAACATCATTGAACTGAACTCAGTAGAGAAAAACAAATCTACAATATTGGGAATTCCTCTGTGACATGTGCATAACATTAGGCCTATCCTTACCTATCAAAATTAAGAAAATAGGGTCCTTGGATAACAGGCTCTGATTTGATGCCTTTTAGTGACATGGGTGTTAAACCATTGTGGTTCATATATTGGTGGCGAAAGGGTTAAATTTAAAAAAAATTGTTTTTGTTAAATTGTGAAGTATTGAAGGTTAATAAAACAATGCTGTTTGTGGGTGCTTTATTTACTCAATTAAAGAGTTTAAAAAACAATCAAAATGACACACACACACAGGCACAGAGTTGTATTTAAATGCGGTGCTTTGCTCTTCTCTCTGTGTCTATCTTTCCCCCTCCCTATTGTCCCCAACCCTCTCCCCCTCCCTACCTCCTCTGTTTGCTTGCCTGGCCATCTGTCTGTCTGACAATTTGTTTTTCTCTCCGCCCATCCTCTCAAACCTCCCACTTTACCAGTCATGATCATTATCATTTTGAGCACTTCTTCATCCTTCTCAGGCCATACTGAGTGAGGTATGTATGTCATGATCATGATCATTTTGAGCGCTTCTTCATCCTTCTCAGGCCATACTGAGTGAGGTATGTATGTCATGATCATGATCATTTTGAGCGCTTCTTCATCCTTCTCAGGCCATAATGAGTGAGCTACGTATGTCATGATCATTATCATTTTGAGCACTTCATCCATCACAGGCCATAATGAGTGAGGTACGTATGTCATGATCATTATCATTTTGAGCGCTTTTTCATCCTTCCCTGGCCATAATGAGTGAGGTACGTATGTCATGATCATTATCATTTTGAGCGCTTTTTCATCCTTCCCAGGCCATAATGAGTGAGGTACGTATGTCATGATCATTATCATTTTGAGCGCTTTTTCATCCTTCCCTGGCCATAATGAGTGAGCTACGTATGTCATGATCATTATCATTTTGAGCACTTCTTCATCCTTCTCAGGCCATAATGAGTGAGCTACGTATGTCATGATCATGATCATTTTGAGCACTTCTTCATCCTTAAAGACCCACCACGTCACATGCCAAAATAATGGTTTTCACGTGTTTCCCCTCTTATAGCTGGTAAGAAATCTTCCGAGCATAAGAGGGAATGTGACACGTGACGTGGGGGGTCTTTAATGCCTTTCCAGGCCATAATGAGTGAGGTACGTATGTCATGATCATTTTGAGCACTTCTTCATCCTTCCCAGGCCATACTGAGTGAGATACGTATGTCCCCAGTTTTCAGTTCTCACTGGTCTTCCCTGCTGCATTCATCCGACATTCCGATTTTGGAGGAATTCTGAGCACAATATCTGTATGGATAACGTTCGTGACATCTACATTTTTACATGTGACCCAGCACCACGAAAGGGATATTAAGTCACTGGTCTAGTTTCTCACAAAAGGCTTGGAAAGTCAAATTCCGATTATCATTGTTTGAGTTATGGGTATTTTCGTGTTCTCTAACATCTTATCGTTCATATTTATAAAGGACACTCTTTAACATGGTCTCTAAATGGTCTCTTAAGTGCTTTAAGACGAGTAGGTCAATGCACTTTCTTCTACTAGGCTAGATTTTAGAGTGCATTTTCTCAAAATGGCAGACGCTAACCGTACTAACTTTAAATGCTCGTAACAATGGAACAGGAAAAGATACAAGAATGGTTCTCGTATCATTACAAAGAGAATGTTCTGAAGTTTTCAAATGCATAATTTTCCCAGAATGGTCAGTTTGACACTTAATGTCCCTTTCGTGGTGCTGGGTCACATATATTTAAAAAATGAAAGGAAATTTCACACAATCTTTCATCAAAATCTGTCATCTGTTTCTAAAAAAAAGAAAAATGCAAAAAAAAATCAAGGTGGTAAAAAACCACACCCAAGTATAACTGGTTACAAACTTTGTACCATATGTTTCGGACTATAAGGCGATCCTCTTTTTACCTAGACCAAGACCCCTTTACTTCCCGCATTTTACACCTTGTAGTCCGTAAATGAGGGTATATCTTTCAGAACCACCTCAAATCTTAAAGTGTGTTAGGTGTGCTTGAGAAATGTTAAGTGTGTGTGTGAAACTGAAAGAGAAAGAGTGTGCTTTTAAATTTAACACTACAGACAAAAACACCACTACCACCATCTCTCTCTCTCTCAAGTTTGTGTTGGGTGTGCTTGAGCAGTGTAAAGTGGTTGTGTGTGTGTGAAAAAGAGAGAAAGTGTGTTTTGAACATAACACTACAGAAAAAACACACCACTACCATCATGTCTCTCACACAAACAAACAAACATAACCTTGCATTAATGATTTTAATGTCAACAATCCTGAGCCAATGAGCTATGGTCATTAGCATTTTGTTGATTAAATCAGCAAGCTGTAGGGATAATAATTAAATGGAACACATACATTAAACAAAAAATCAACAAAAATTTTGGAGCTTCACAACTGAAATAAAAGTTAAAAAAATATATACATTGTATATATTTATAAATATTATATTAGACATGGGTTCAACATTTATAAAGTGTTGAACAATAACTTACTTTTTTTCTTCTTCTGATTTTAAACAATATATAGTAGTTTTCACTTCTAGGGGTATGAGGGCTGTGTGGTGTAGTGGATAAAGAGCATTACAAGAAAACGCTGGCATGTTCTGATGTACACACACAGGTTCAAATCCAGCCAGGAGCGGAATTTAAATTTTTTTTTTTTATTCCCGATTTCAACTAACCACCCCTTTGTGAAAGATTTATGTAAAGCATCAATTATCTACATGGCTTGAACTAACCACCCCCTAGTTATTTTTTTTATAATTCTAAAGAAAATGCTAATTTCTTATGATCCTCCTTATGAAAAAAATATCTGTGGGACCCCTCATAAACTATCCCTAAACCCACTGCTCATAGTAAAAAGGACCTGAGTAATAAAAACTGGACACCCCCCCCACACTAAAAGAGACCTAGTTAAAAATAGGAACCAATGTTTGAACTGGGGATTTAATACAGGGAGTCCCAAAAACCTTACCATAGGGGAAACACTAAAATTTACTGTTCATGTTCCGTTTCTAATTCTGACCCCAAATTGACCATGCGACTTAATGTTCAGGACTCGGGCAAGAAACCATGTTCAGAGCATAATTGTGACCCAGCACCACGAAAGGGGGACATTAAGTGGCTGGGCTAGTTTTTTATAACAGGCTTGCAAAGGCAAAGATCTTGTCTTATCAATTTTGAGTTATGAGCATTTTTGTGCTCTCTAAATACCCGCAAAAGTGCTTTGAAATGAGTAGGTTGATGCATTTTCTTCAGCAAGGCTAAACATTACTGATTTCTCAAAATGGCCGACAGTTGCCCTACCAACTTTGAATGCTCATAACTATTTTTTTAAGTTACAAAAAATGGATCTTAAAATCATTTGAAAGAATTGTAGTGCTGTGTCATAATTACTGGGAGCCTTCTTGAAAATAAATTACACCCTAAAATACCCATTTTTATTTTTTATTGGGTGAGAAATTTCTTACTAAATCTCTGCGAGAAACATCCCCAGTTCAGATCTTGGTTCCTTACTGAACCACTTTCAGTTAAACTGTCGACTTCCACATCACAGAGGGGACCGCTGCTATGCTGAAGAACTGGGCTACAGTATCCATCCATAGTGGGAAAAGCCTCACTCTCTGCCTAGAGGACTTCAGTTCAGCCGGCATTGGGGAAAGTTCCTTAAAGGGGTACCTTGACGGATTAGTTTTTGCAAGAAACACGTCGAGATCACCAGGAAAATGCCCTTTGCAGAGATCGCAATACTCACTTTGCTCTGGTTTCCTATAAATCAAATTGGAGGTGCTGGAAGTCAGATTATTTCAGTGAAAGAGAAGGCAGTCCAAGTTGGACCAAATCGCTCGCACCCAATTTCCACAATACAAGCCTTTTTATACAGTTTACCAAAAGGAGTTTCGCTCACAACAAAGGAAATGGCTCCATGTTTTTAAAAAGTGCACTACAAAGAAAAAGCTTCAACCACTCTCAGTGGCCTCCACCCACCCTGCCAAAATGGCTCCTCTCTCCGGCAACTCCGCCAAGGAGGAATCGCCGATTTGATGGTTTGATTTCTAGGAAACCAGAGCAAAGTAAGTGTTCCGATCCTTGAAAAGGCTGTCTTTCTGGTGACCATGGCGTGTTTCTTGCAAAACCTCATCCACCAGGGTGTGAGTCCTAGACAAAGCTGTACCGTGATATTCCATCACTGCTGATGACCCTGTAGTGCACAGCTCTCGCTGTCCTGTTGGCCCTACTACAGGCCAACTTCTGCCCTCAAGTAATACCTTAAACTAAATGGCACATTACCTACCTATTCTACAAGAGAGAAGGGGTGGTGTCCTTTCATCGTACCATTGTACAAAAAACAAAACAAAGCCCAAAAAAACCTCTACCTACCTACCTACCTACCAATCTATCTTAAACAGACCTGGTTATCCCCTACACAATTCTTTAGTCTCGATTAGCTGAAATGAGCAGTGTTGGTGAAAACTAGTCCTGTTCATTAAGAAAGCAAAAATACCACTTCACTGAAAATGAGTAGCAATCAAGAATTAAAGCATTATTGTCAATTTTGAATAGTAGAGGTCCAATTTTCAGTAGAATACTACTCGAAAAGAGTAGAGTAAACAGGTCTGTACCTAACCTAACCTATCTTCTACCTATTCTACATGAGAGAGAGGGGGGGGGGGGGGGGGGGGGGTAGTGTCTACACCCTCCAAGCCTAACAAAAAACCCAACCCAAAACAAAGCAAAAAAAGCCCTCTGCCTACCTACCTATCCATCTAGCTAGCCTAGGTGAGGGGCAAGGAGTGGGAAGCTTCGGCACGCATATGCACTGACGGTGCGTGCAAGAGAGCGCTGCTTCAATGTTTACACAAAGGCGGGATCCATTGCCCTCCCCGGGCATTGGTCCTTACCTCCACCCCCCTCGCGACCTCCAGTACCCCTCCCCTAACTGCCCTCCTACCCCACCCCGCAAAAAAAGAAAGAAAAAAAAGGCTACCCCCCTCCTTCCCACCCCACCCATCCTATCCCCCATACTTACCGTTTCCTTTTTTCCAATGCACAAAATATATCACAATGCATGGCAAACAAATTACACAAAATATGGCATGTAGATGTACACATCAAAGCTAGCATTAAATCATAATAAATGTACATTGTACAAAAATAATCATTATTATAAATTTAAAATAGCATGCATTACACAAAATAAAAAACTGTCAATGCATCTACTTTAAAGCGTGCGACGGAATTACAATAATGTCCATGAAAACTACTGTTTATGGATGTTCAATAACTGATCAAGACAATAAACGTAACCCCTTGCAAGTTTAAGCAACGCAGTCAGCAGAAATCGGACAACATTTTGTATGGTCTATATCCCAATGACATTCACGATTGATGTCCAAATTATGAGAAAAGTTTTTTAAATAACCTAAACTTTCATAAAATTTCAGTAAAATCTGTTCTCAATAATATCCTAGCTTTTCAAGAGTAAAAATGATTAAAATCTGTTCATGACCAGTTTATCTAAAAGATAAAAAATCCCAATAACAAAACTAGATGCTAGACTACTAGCCGTGCAGCAGCATTTTCGGGTTCAGTGACCTTGACTTTTGACCATTTTTGAATTTGGTCGAGATATTCTTAGCACCTATCTGCATGCAACATTTGAGCATCCTAGGTCCGTCCGTTCAATTGTTATCGTGCCAGGTGCTCGGCAGCATTTATGGCGCCAGTGACCTTGACCTTTGACCCTTTTTGAATTTGGCCTAGCTATCTGTAGTAACTACCCGCATGCAAAATTTAAGAGTCCTAGGTCCCTCCGTTATCGTACCAGGTGTTCAGCAGCATTTTCGCCTCCAGTGACCTTGACCTTTGACCATTTTCGAACTTGGTCTAGATATTCTTAGTACCTATCCGCATGCGAAATTTGAGCATCCTAGGTCCCTCCGTTCATACGTTATCGTGTTAACCCCTTGACTGCCAGAGAAAAATTAAAGAAAAAATCATTGGACAAGTCATGCCATGAAAAAGACAACTGATAGAACCAATCTGGCAAAATGGTCTGGGGATATAACTCTCTTGACCCCGTGTTAGAGCAAAAGCCAGCATATCAGGGTTATTCCTCTTTATCTGATGACGTCATCAGTGATGTCAGCAAGTCAGTACGTGATACGGCAGTCAAGGGGTTAACATAGACAGATAGATAGTCAGTCAGCTTCAGAATCCACTGAAAACATGACCAGCTTTGCTCTCTTTGTTCACGGCTGGTAAATATTGAACAACAAACATGTATGCAACTAATGTACAACAATCATTGTAAGATTTCCAACCAAGTTGGATTTCATTTCATTCCTACCTTTTCTTCTTACAGTTCTGCTCTTTAACTGAAAAAATGGCAGCAAACATTATAGGACTAAAACGCTAGATCAGCCAGCGAAGCGGCAGCATTTTCGGCTCCAGTGACCTTGACTTATGACCTCCATCTTCGAACTCGGCCTTCATCTTAGAACTTCCTCTGCACAGGCTAAATTTGAGCCTCCTATGTTCATCCGTTCAAACGCTATCGAGGTAACATGCATACATACATGTATACATACGTACATGCATAGTGACTAGTCACAGGAACAGACCAGAGAAAACATTAACCAGCTTTTGATTCACCGCTGGCTAACCGTTGCAGCAACACTAATATAGTGTTGCCTAGAATCCATGTTCAATGGAAAAGGGAAAAAGACACAGACCCACAAAAAGAAAAGGATACAAATGTGATGGCTTGGAGTCAAAACTATCTTTAGATAGACCATTGACGTATTATTGGATTTATTACAAAAACTAAAAAATGTGTATCAAACAATGACTGCAGAAATATAAAAAAGAGGGTTTTGCTTTTTATATTTCAGCAGTTTTTTTTATACAAATGATTAGTTCAATAATGTCAATGGACTATCTAAAAATAGTCCGTCTTGACTCCAAGCCATCGATTATTTAATATAGTTAAGTCATCCAAATAACTCACCTGTATGTTATCCGTCATTTTTTGGTTTAAGTTAACAGAGCAACTGCTACACATGAACTTGAAGATTGTCTCTGATGCAGAATTTACAATTATTTATATGCTTTATTTATTCACACACAGTGATGTGTCAAGGATACAAAAATGACAGGACAAACCGTCCTGAGACAAGAGAAATCAAAAGGACAATGTCCTGACTTTGCAGAAATCGGCAAGACAAAGCGTGCCAGTGTTCAAAATTTAATCAGACATTTGTCCTGACAGGGGAGAATACAATAGGACATTTTCAATTTTAATAGGTCAATCACGACTCAATGTGCTATGACCGGGGCCTTGGGACATAACTGCTCACTCACTCACTCACACATTAAATGTTATTGCTAATGCCAGAAATGGCATATCACACATGATCAAAATGTGAATACTACCGGGAAATATTAACAAAAAAAATATTTCATCAATTAAAAAAAAAATGTTGAAAAATTATTGCCAAGACAACAGCAATTTCATTAAGAGTTGAAGATGGGTGTGCATGTTTGTGTGCTTGCATGTGTGTGCTTACATGCGTGTCTGTGCGTGTGCATTAATGTTTGTATGTGCGAGTTCTACTGTCACAATCATGATTAAAAGTAAAAACAAAACTTCTTTTTTAACAGATAAAAAAGTTAAAATAACCGATGTTTTCTTTATTGCCTAACAATATTAACATTTAAGAAGAAAAGCCCAAATATACTGTATTTTACGGACTATAAGGCCCACATTTAACACAAAATTCAGATTTTGTTACTCTATTTTCTTACTATATTATCAGTCACATTGTAACTAATAGGGGTCTCAGTCTGGGGAACAAATATCACCTCATAGTCCGTAAAATAAGGTAGTAATGTGTCATATACAATAAGTTCCTCATTGATATTAAATGCTTTTTTTCCCCCCATCCATATATACTGTATAACATCCAGTTTAAAATATGTTTTTTGTACTCAAATTAAAACTTTGTTTCCTTTACATAAAACAGACCCAAAAAATCACTTCTTTTTGTTAAAACTAATCCATCCTTGGAGAAAAGAAAATTACATTGAAAAGAGAATAGTAAAGAGTTGTTTTGATAAAAAAAATGGTTTGGATATTATAAAAGCCCTTTGACCGTTTTGATTAAAAAAATAAAATAAACAGGAGGCAGCCTTCAAGGCTCACTCGAACAGGAACATGTGGGACAACAACAAAGATTGAGGGGGGGCGGGTCTAAAGTACAAGATTGCCAATACAATTTTAAAGTACAAATAAAACTATCGTTAATGGATACAACTGAAAATAAAATGTAAAAAAAAGTGCCTGTGCCGAGAATCAGACCCGGAACCTTTGGCATGACAGACAGACACTCTACCAATGAGCTATCGAGGCTTTCAGTGTTGATGAGTTTCTTAACTCATGTTGCCTGTTGAATACTCTCTAACCCACTAATCTAAAATGTTATCTGTTTACAGTGTTGTTTTAAGTATTGAAGTATTTCAAATCATTATTGTTTGAAAGCTTGCATAGACATCTATATGTGTGCAAAGTTTGAACAATGTATGCCTTCTATTTCCCGAGAAAATGCCAACGTCAAAGTTTGGAGATTAGACCATGGACGCAACACACACACATACACAACTGAACAACTATCATACTATAGACTCACTTCGTGTTAACAAACTTCGTTAACATGAGTGAGCCAAAAAGGAAGAAAAAATCTTTATCCCAAAGTTATTCCCCTTCAACCGGTGAAGACAGTGACATGATGAAGCTTGCAAATTTGATACAATTCTGTATCCATTTTAAAAACTCACAATCGGGTTTTTTTCCTTCAAAACCTCAAGAGCCATTCTTGCTCCATGCATAAAGAAAAATCTTTTACACAAAAATTAATAGGCATAGCACTGATTCGAGTAAGAGTAGTCACAATTCTTTTCAATTTAAAATCAACATTGCTTTAAAAAAAATGTTGCTGTGTATTTTTTCTTTTCGATTTTGTGTCGATGATAATACTGACTCAATCAGTACGTTACTGGAAGAAAAGCTTTTTTTTTCACTGAAAATATTTTGGTGTTCAATTCAAGAGACATTGCCTCTTCCAATGTTCAAGAAACCAAATCTCTTAACTAAGGCGCTGAAAACAATAAAAGAAAATGAGCATAAGTATAACACTTAAGTATTGGGGAAATAAAAAGGGCATCCCCTCCAGCTGAAATAAAAAACCCATTGATGTTTTTGTCTTCCTACATCCCCTTCCTTTGTAACTCAGAATACTGGGAAAAGTAGCACGCCTCTCAATAGATGGCTCCGAACCACAAGCTCATGGATGCAACTACACAAAATGAAAAAACCTGAAAGGCCGGGGTCCAGGGGGTAATGTCCCCCTGCAGCTGAAGCAAAAATTGATTTATGAAGGTATTATAGTTGTTTTTTCCACAATTTATACAAACGCTTATTTTAAAGTGTTTGAAAAATACAGTTGACACACAAAGATCTTGTTTGACAAATTAAAAAAAAAGAACTTCCTTTTCTGGTAAAATTAAAAAAAAAGGAAATCCTTGCATACCAGGAAAGTTGCACCCATGCAAGCTTAAAAACCCCATGGATATTCGTTCTTCTCCATTCACTTTTCTCTGAAATTCAGAAAAAGCAGCATTTGATATTTGTTCTACTTTCACTGATTATTTTCTGAAATTCAGAAAAAAAATTGCTAGTGAAAAGTAGCACGCCTGTCAATAGATGGGTCCGAATCACAAGCTTAAAACCCCCCATGGATATTTGTTCTTCTACATTCACTTTTCTCTGAAATTCAGAAACACATTTGCTAGTGAAAAGTATCACGCCTGTCAGTAGATGGGTCCGAATCGCAAGTAGTCCTGCAGTTTGTGCGGCAGGGGCAGCAGACCTATGTAGCGGCAGGACTCCAGCCGTTGAAGGATGACCGTGCGGCATTGACTCATTAAGTTGAGGGCGCGCGGCAGCTGGTAAATCTGAACCACCGTGTGCTCATCATCCCCCGCGTCGCTCCCGCATGCCCCCGCTGCCCCAGCCCGGGAGGCGCCCCCACCCCCGCCACGCGTGTAGCTCCCGCAGTGATGATCCAGAACGCGCATGTAGCTGCCGCAGCGGGAAAACACCGGCTCGTAGCTGACCTTGCAGATGTGGAAGAGCCCCGGCAAAGAGGACGTCATGTACTTGATCAGCGTCAGGCTGTCCGAGTGGAAGATGTAGATGTCACAGAACGAGGTCACCCCGAAACGGTCGTCGGTGAGCTTCTGGAGAATGATCAGCGCACCGTCTTTACTGTAGAGCAGGTTGAAGCGGCTGTTGCCGAACAGCGAAGGCAGCGAGAGCTTGCCGCGCTCCACCACACGCACATCCCCGCCGCCGCCGTCGCCGCACGCTTCCTCCCCCCCGCTGTCCAGGCTGAGGACCACCAGCTCGTGCGCGATGCCCGCTTCGCGACACTCATAGTTGGCCACGGCGATGCGCGACGCCCGGTAACGCGGGTCGTACACAAAGTAGGGCTGCACCTCCCGGCTCAGCTTCACCTACAAAATGCAAAAAATAAAAGTGATTGTGTAAAGTGTCCGAGTTTAATTTACAAAATTCAAATACAGTGGAACCTCCCTTATAAGACCCCCCATTATAAGACTCCCTCCCTTTTAAGACCTACTTCTCCGAGACATTGCCCTTCTTTGCTAAGTATTAAAATTACCTCCCTTATGCAAGCTCCCTCCTATTTCAAGACCCTGCACGTCACGTGTCACATTCCCTCTTATGCGAGGAAGATGTCTTAAGATTCCTTACTAGCTATAAGAGGGAAAACACGTGAAAACCGTGATTTTGACACGTGACGTGGTGGGTCTTTAAGACCTCATTTGGGATGATTTTTGAAGGTCGTATAAGGGAGGTTCCACTGTACAGTGGATTCATGATAACTCAAAAAGACTGGATAACTCACAATAATTATGTGGTCCCACTTTAAATAATCCTTATGTCAAAAAGTCTTTTTATCTCAAAATACTGGCTATCTCAAAATAAAGTTCAGTCCTTTCAATTTTGAGTACAGCGATTTTCACTGTGAATTCATGACCGAAAAATTATCTAAAAATGTAGAATAAGCTAGAAAATCCAATATCTACCCTATTTTTCGGACTATAAGCAAAGACTGTATAGGGGAAGACAAGCATCCGGTCTCTTTTCCCTATAAGAGTAGTGAGGACAGAAACACTGGTTATGTCCCTTTTAAACGTGACACATTTACATGTCGATAGGCCAGTTGAATTCTCCGTTCAAATTCCAGTCTGAGTTTTTGGATAGCCGCCGCTGTGAATGGTGTATAACTACCCCACTAACGATAACTCTATCAGCCCGGTTCGCTGTAACTCTTAAGTATTCCATCTTACCCTTTTAGAATCTTTGCTATAAGGCAATACTTTTTTTCAAACTTAGACCCATCAATCATAATAACAAAATCTGAATGTTTTGTATTTTGGGGGGTGTATCTTATGATAAGGTCCAAAAAGCACAGTAACATTCACATTCTTTCTGAATGCTCCTTTTCCTCCCTTACTTTAAGATAAACACAGCGAAAATTGGGCTTTAAAATAATAATAATAATAATAGTATTTATATAGCGCTTTACCTCAGAAGAGCCCAAAGCGCTTTACAATCAATTATTCATCAACAGACAACAAAAACAGCATTCAAGAGTGACACCAACCAGCAACAACGCATATACAAAGCAACTCTCTCTCTCTAACACACACACACACACACTAAAAGAAGTATCTCAATTACATACATCCCTGAAACGATTAAAAATGCTAAAGTCATATCCAGCTTTGAATTGCAAGGTGTGGTTTTTTTTATAATTAATGCTTTGCTTTATGTTTGCTCGTTTTTCTCCTTTTTTCCTGTACCCCCTCGATCAATAATATTAATAATTCATTTTTCTCCCTTGTTTATTACATGTGAACACATAGACAAATGCATATTCTCAAGCACAGTCACACACAGGATGAAAAAACAACTTTGTCAGCTTACTCTTTAACCCACAATAAACAACAAATTGACTTGACCTGACATACAGTGAAACCCGTTTAGTACGAATTCCAGGGGAGAGGGCCAATTTACTCGTTGTAAGCATTGCTCGTTCAAACCATTTTATCGATTTTGGCAACCCTGACGAACCTATCAATCGGTCCTCACATCTACTGTGATGTGCGTGTTGGTAAAGTGTGAAAAAGACAGAAAAACGGAAACAACACACTTACCCAACAAAGCATGGTTGTAAGCCCTGTATCCATAGGGTTTTTAATGCCGATTACATACACTTTAAAACAGTTTATTAACACACGATAACATCAAAAACATAAAATCCACACACGCGCTTTAAGAGAAAGTTAAAATTTCCCGGAAGTCACAAGATCAGTGCGCAAAGAGTGAGTCCAGTGTCGTCTGCTTGCGCTGCAGACACCCAAGTTGTTATATCGGCCAATCAGAATGCCGCTTACATATCGAGGGGTCAGTCAAGATGGCGATGTTGTTGTCAGTGTGTACTCGTTCTAGCCAGGTAGTTGTGCAAGAAAGCTTGACTTTGGGATGGCGGTGTGGTTGTAAGTGCGTTCTCGTTCTAACCGCGTAGTTTTTGCATAAAAGCTTGACTTTGGGAGTCAATAAATTGTACGTTATATGCAAGTTGCTCGTTGTAGCGAGCTCGTTGTATGCAGAATTATTTAACAAGGAAAAAGAAGGCTTGTGGTCGGGGATTTTGAAACCACTCGTTAAACACGGGCTCTCGTTTAAACCGTACTCGTACTAAATGGGTTTCACTGTATACACATTTTTTTCTTCTTCTTTGATTTTTAACCTTTAGCACCCTGCATTTTTTCTGACGTTCCGTACTCTGCCACTGTATTCTTTTTGAGGCGGTGAAAAACGCTTACACCCACTTGATTAAAAATGCTCTAATTTTCTCTGTGTGTTGTGTGCAGACTTGATTATTGGAATACTAATAAAGAGATGATTGAGGAAAGTTTTGATGTGATGCATTTTGCTGTCCGTGTATGTTTTGTTGTTGGAAAAAAAGAAAAAGAAGCGAAATCAACTAAGCGAAAGTGTTGACTTACTGTTTCGGCACGGTCGGAATGAGTGCCGTCTGCTTCAAAGTTCACCCACTGACTAATTAACTCATGTCTAAGATCCCTTCAACGAAATAACTCACGGAAATATCATTAAGAATATTATGAAAGGCAAAATTTCCTTTCAATTCAACCTAGTAGTCAAAATCGGTACTGAATCACAATCGCGGCTCAAATTGATATCGGATCGTCTTCAACGAGTCACACCAACATCGGCTACCCCCCCTTCTACTGCATTACGATCTTCTATCACCCGTTCACTGTCGATATCTGACCAAACAAAGCCTAAGAATTCATGATTTAAACAAACATCGATGCTAATTTCCAGTAGGAAGCTTCGCAACACGAAAATCCGCCATATTTGATAGTGAACTTTACTTTCTGACCGATCAACTAAAAAAGCAAATGGCGGCTTGCCGGAAGAGAAGCAAGCAGCCGAGCCTCGTTCTGAAGCTAAAGTGAGGTAGTTTCTATTATTAGTAACAGAAATAAGGTCTGCGAAGCATTGGTTTGGGGGTACCCCTCTCTGGGCGACACAGTGCGCCTGCAGTTACAGGGGAGAGAATCTGCTCTGCGACACAGTGCGCCTGCAGTGTGCTAAAGGTTAAGTTGTATATCACCAAAATGAGAACAGACTCTTAACAAAATCAACCAATCACTCAATGATGAGCCAATCTTTACCGTTTAAATTTTACACAAAATTAGATGTTATTATTATAGTTTCTTACTATATTATCAGTCACAGGCGCAGGGGTCTCAGTTCAGGAACAAAGTATCGCCTCATAGTCCGTAAAATGTGGTACACATGCACACACAGAACATAGTGACTGTTTTGAAAGCACCATTAAAGACAACAATCACCAAACACCACTCAATGGAATCTTTACCGTTTTTAACAGGTGAGGTGTAGTAGGGATCTCCTCCACTGAGGCTGTAGCAGCACTAGCAGACGTTTTCTTTTCCAGTTCGGCGGCGCAGGCCGCGGCCCTGGCCTTGGCGTCCGGGGCGCGCTCCTCCGTCAAGCTCCGGTTGGAGTAGCAGTGCAGCGTGTAGCAGAAGGCGGGGCTGGGGGTCCGCGACAACGAGTAGAACATGACCGTGGTGTGAGAAAGGTCCGGGGACAGCTGGCAGCTGATCACTGTCATGTCTTTATGAGGGGCGTGCAGAACCCCCACACACCTCGCCCTGGTTTTCTCCCCACCACCTTTACTGTCGCCGCCGCTGTCGCTGCTGCCTCGTTTGTCTCTCTCCTCCTTCTTCTGTCTCTCCGTTCCGGCTCCTTTTTCTGCTGAGGATTCTCTGCGGCTGTTGTTCCTCCACGGTAGTTTGGATTTGTCCGTCGAAGGATCTTTCTTCTTCTTGTCCTTGGTGGCCTCGCTGCGCTCTTCGCTCAGTTCGATCAGCGGGAAGGCCACCTGTAGGTAATAATACAAAACAATTATAAGAAGAAGATTGATTACCATGCTTTACGGACTATAAGGAGCACCTGATCATAAGGCGCACCCCCAAAAATTAACACAAAATGCAGATTCTGTTTCTCTTCTTCTTCTTAGCTATGCGTGGCCACAATCAACACTGATTATTTTGCCACAGAACCGGGAGGTTCTATACCGCTTTTGCTGGAAGAAAGGCTCCAGGCCTGAGAATAAATAGTGTGACAGAAGAGGGGATAGATAAAAGAGAACCATAAGCCTAGCGACCTGTTGATCTGCTGGGTTGTTGGAAGAAGGGGTAGTGGGAATGGGGCGGAGGGGAGGAGGAGAAGAATGGGGGGGGGGGGGGGGGGGGAAGAGTATTGTAGCTTGTTAGTCCGATGGCCATCAGAGTCTGCAGCAGGAGGTTGTCCACTGAGCTGCTGCCAGACTCTGGTCACGAAGCCCTCTGGGGCTCTGGCCTCAAGGCTCAACTGCTGCTGGTGGCAGGACGTTCCACTTCCTGATGGTACGTGGGAAAAAGGAACTTTGTCTGTACTGTGTGCGACACTGGAGAACAAGGAATTGTTGTGAGTGTCCTCTTCTTTGTCGCTCTGGCTGTGGTTCAAGCTTGGTTTTGTTGATCCTCACCATGTCATTCTGTATTTTATGCATCATGGTGAGCCTTGCAATCTGCTGGCGTTGCTGCAGGGGACTCCAGCCAAGCGTCTGTACCATATCGGTACCATATATCTATTTTCTTACTATATTATCAGTGACATTATAAGGCACAGGGGTCTCATCCTGGGAAAAAAAAAATATTGCCTTATAGTCCGTAAAAATACAAAATACGGTACATGAATTTATAAAGCACTCTTACACACAGCTCAGAGTTCTTTGCATCAACAATAAGGTAACTTAAAAGCAAACAAACAGTAAGGCTTTGTGCTCATTTATGAAAACGTACGTACGCAAACCCACCCACAATCCTCAAATAAAGTGAAAGAAAGTCAGAAATAAGCGGATGGGAAATACAGATGGGTTTCTGTGTGCATGCACACACTCCTTCGTATTGCTTATTTCCAGAACTGTTTTTGCCGATGGGTTTCTGTGTGCATGCACACACTCCTTCGTATTGCTTATTTCCAGAACTGTTTTTGCCGATGGGTTTCTGTGTGCATGCACACACTCCTTCATATTGCTTATTTCCAGAACTGTTTTTGCCGATGGGTTTCTGTGTGCATGCACACACTCCTTCGTATTGCTTATTTCCAGAACTGTTTTTGCCGATGGGTTTCTGTGTGCATGCACACACTCCTTCGTATTGCTTATTTCCAGAACTGTTTTTGCCGATGGGTTTCTGTGTGCATGCACACACTCCTTCGTATTGCTTATTTCCAGAACTGTTTTTGCCGATGGGTTTCTGTGTGCATGCACACACTCCTTCGTATTGCTTATTTCCAGAACTGTTTTTGCCGATGGGTTTCTGTGTGCATGCACACACTCCTTCGTATTGCTTATTTCCAGAACTGTTTTTGCCGATGGGTTTCTGTGTGCATGCACACACTCCTTCGTATTGCTTATTTCCAGAACTGTTTTTGCCGATGGGTTTCTGTGTGCATGCACACACTCCTTCGTATTGCTTATTTCCAGAACTGTTTTTGCCGATGGGTTTCTGTGTGCATGCACACACTCCTTCGTATTGCTTATTTCCAGAACTGTTTTTGCCGATGGGTTTCTGTGTGCATGCACACACTCCTTCGTATTGCTTATTTCCAGAACTGTTTTTGCCGATGGGTTTCTGTGTGCATGCACACACTCCTTCGTATTGCTTATTTCCAGAACTGTTTTTGCCGATGGGTTTCTGTGTGCATGCACACACTCCTTCGTATTGCTTATTTCCAGAACTGTTTTTGCCGATGGGTTTCTGTGTGCATGCACACACTCCTTCGTATTGCTTATTTCCAGAACTGTTTTTGCCGATGGGTTTCTGTGTGCATGCACACACGTATTGCTTATTTCCAGAACTGTTTTTGCCGATGGGTTTCTGTGTGCATATTGCTTATTTCCAGAACTGTTTTTGCCGATGGGTTTCTGTGTGCATGCACACACTCCTTCGTATTGCTTATTTCCAGAACTGTTTTTGCCGATGGGTTTCTGTACGGAAAAATAGCATAAACACGATGCTTACAAGCAACGCAACGTTTACGCACACACATCATAACACAAACACACACACACAGACTTGCATACACATACACATACACAGTCAAATACAACTTAAGTAATATAAAAAAAAAAGTACAAAACAAGATTTCTACAACCCCCCCAAAAAAAGAACATACCACCTTTCACACAAGTCAGATAAGAATTACACTCCAAAGTTTATATTTATACCTGTACCAGGTGAGAGTATGTCAAACTCCCAGGGCTCCCAATTTCGGGGGGGGGGGGGGGGTGTGTGTCTATGAAGCACTATAAGCATAAAGGACCCCATATGAGACTGTGTAGGGGGTTCCAGAGATGCACTATAACATGGGCACAATAACAAACCACTGTCTTGGCATTCCAATGTTCAGCATTTGCAACGTAGTGTCATGGGCGAAAGCAAAACATTATCTCAATCCTGTTTCTAATGGGTTGATTTAAAAAACAGTCAAATAAATAAAGAAATCATTCAGGTTTGTCTTTCATATTGTGGCTGCAAGTAAAGTACATAAAAACAGACGTAAATATGCCATAAACGAAAAAAAACAAATTCTAAGCGACTTATGTCCATTTTTCCACCATCACAAATTTCTACGGACAAGGACAGGGCACCTGTGTCATGTAGTCGATGGACTTGCGGAGGACCAGGAGGAGGGTGTCCCCTCGCTGGGCGGCCACCACCTCGTTCAGCTGGAAACCCACCGACAGCAGGGACCGCAACCCCGCGCAGGGACTCACCTGCACTCGCTCACTGTCATGCTTGTACCTGCAAAAACATACGCAGAATGCATCATATCGTCGGTGAAATTCAAAAACCTTGTATCTCGATTTTTGGGGGGGGTTGAGTTAGATACATAGTCAGCTCTCTAATTTTTCCCGCCACCTTCCACCAAAAGCTCGTATCTATATAACGACTTTCTATCTGGGGTAAATGAGGTTGTGAAAATTTAAGAAAAACTCATAAGTCCCAAATTCAGATCCAGTTAAGGACAAAAACCTCGTACAGGGAAACCCGTTTAGTACGAATTCCAGGGGAGAGGGCCAATTTACTCGTCGTAAGCATTGCTCGTTCAAACCATTTTATCGATTTTGGCAACCCTGACGAACCTATCAATCGCTCCTCACATCTACTGTGATGTGCGTGCTGGTAAAGTGTGAAAAAGACAGAAAAACGGAAACAACACACTTACCCAACAAAGCATGGTTGTAAGCCCAGCATCCTGTATCCATAGGGTTTTTAATACTGATTACAAACACTTTAAAACAGTTTATTAACACACGATAACATCAAAAACATAAAATCCACACACGCGCTTTAAGAGAAAGTTAAAATTTCCCGGAAGTCACAAGATCAGTGCGCAAAGAGTGAGTCCAGTGTCGTCTGCTTGCGCTGCAGACACTCAAGTTGTTATATCGGCCAATCAGAATGCCGCTTACATATTGAGGGGTTAGTCAAGATGGCAATGTTGTTGTCAGTGTGTTCTCGTTCTAGCCAGGTAGTTGTGCAAGAAAGCTTGACTTTGGGATGGCGGTGTGGTTGTAAGTGCGTTCTCGTTCAAACCATGTAGTTTTTGCATAAAAGCTTGACTTTGGGAGTCAATAAATTGTACGTTATATGCAAGTTGCTCGTTGTAGTGAGCTCGTTGTATGCAGAATTATTAAACAAGGAAAAAGAAGGCTTGTGGTCAGGAATTTTGAAACCACTCGTTACACACGGGCTCTCGTTTAAACCGTACTCGTACTAAATGGGTTTCCCTGTATCTTCGTTCTTTTCAAGTGCAAATTTAAAAAAAAAAATTAAAAGTAATTTTAACGAAATGCAGGACTAAACTCGCAATGTCTTAAACAACATATTCATCATAGTTAATCAATTGTGGCTAACGCGGTTAATTTTTAAAAGTTTAAATTTTTTTTATCAAAACTACCAAAATTGAGATACAAAGTTTTTGAATTTGACCAACAATATTTATATTTATTTATTTATTGAGGACATTTATGTAGCCGCTTATCTCAAAGCTCTAAGTGCTGTACAATTTTTACTAAAATGATATATATTTAACCCCTTCCCTGCCCAGTCCCGTCATTGATGATGTCATACCTTTCTTACATCATGGCCCTGCAATGCTGGTTTTTGGTTTAGACAGGTTAGGAAAGAGCTCTAGACCATTTTCTCAGATTGAGTCTAACCGGTCTGTTCTCAATTTTACCATCAATCGATAATTTCTCTGCTTTCCTCTGGCAGTGAAGGGGCTAAGAACATGTCTATAGCGCTCATCTCAAAGCTCTTAGCGCTTTACAATTTTACTCAAATGATATACCGACAAATCCCTATTTTACGACCCTCTGTTAAGCGACCACCTCTCATTTGAGACCGGATTTGTTGGCACGGATGCATTTTACTATGTAAACGACCTCTCTTAAACGACTTCCTCTAAAACGTGACTTATGACCGCCATTTTGTTGGTTTTTATGACCGTTGTTGTCGTCTGCAAAGACTTCGAGCAAAGGGAAACAACCACGGTCAAGGGCCTGAAAGCGGAGTCCAGATCTGCCTACTTGGAATTTTCCCAATCAGTAGCCCAGCCATCAATTTTCAGTAGCATGGCAAAAAATGTCGTAGCATCCACAAACGACTGCAATCGGCTTGTTCTCTTCCTGAGCCGAAATGCACTGCTTCTATGTTTCGCCGATTGAACGTGTTGACGGCAATCGTCTCTACCGCCATGATTCACAGAGAAGTCCGCATGGCAGAGGTTGCACTGCAGCGAGCATGGTTCGCACCGAGTCAACTTCTGACGATGCAAGGCTACTCCTCTGTGTAAAATATTTTGATAACTTGTGCGGCAAGCCGATGTTTTTTCTTAGAACAAGATGGTGTGCCAGATGAGTTTCGTTTTCTGGTTTGGGTTCGTTTTTCTTCATTTGAAACATCTCCCGAATCGCTACTGCTGCTGGAGTCCGCCATTTTTTTCAGAGAAAAGTAATAAGAACGCATGCGCAGTCACTTTGATAAAAACGGAAGTGACTAGGTTATCGCGCGTGACACGGCGTCTGCTCTTAGAAACAGACAAAACCGGGAACGGCATTATACTTAAAGCAAAAATAAAATGCGGCGGCAATTTGGTTTTTTCTGTAGCAACGTTAAGGTTGCAGTAGCTCCGTAGCAAAGCTTAATTTTTCGTAGCTGCTACGGCCAAATCGTAGCAGTAGGCAGGTCTGGGAGTCGCTTCCCTTGTTGTAGAAAAGATGGCGGAAAGCGTAGGAAAAGCACGAAAACCCTGACTTTGAAAAAGAAAACCACTGACTTTGGACGAGAGTGGAGGTGATTAACAGAAGTCGGCGAAGTGAAACTGTAATACATCGATTGCACAATCCTATGGAGTTGGAAAGACCCAAATCCAGTTTTAATATGTCATTGTATGTGTGCATGAAGAAGAGAGTATGAACTGTGCTGAACTTTTTCTTTCTACGGCTGCCAGTGAAAACCTCCGTCATACGACCCCTCCAATTTACGAGCGATTTTTCCGGACATTTTGGAAGTCTTAAAATAGAGGTTTGTCTGTATATTAAAAACAAACCCTTACATACGCGTGAACAAACATCATCGGACGCAACCACTCTAAAAAGACGAAAACATGAACTATTGTTGAAAAAAACATGACATAACAACGTAGTCAGAGCTCCCAATAGTCCCGCAAAACAAGGGGTACCAGGGACTCATTCACTTACAGTATAGAGGGTCCTAGAGGCGGGATAGAGGGTCGCAGTGGCATTGCGAATGCCAAACATAATTTTTCTAGTGCATCCCTGGGACCCCCTGCACATTCTTTTAGAGGATCCTTTAGAATATTAGCACTTCATAGACCCCCAAATGGGGGTCCCTGGGAGCCCTGGTAGTGTAAAACACACAAACACACAGCTCGCAGTGACGTGCTCTCTAGATGGGAGCAACACGACTAGACTGCACCAAATACTAAAATACCAAATACCTCTCGATGTTGATGGCGCGTTTATCGGCTTGCAGAACGGCCCGGAAGTAGCGCAGACACACGGCTTCACGGTCACAGTCGTACACCCCACAGTTGTAGGCGTACTTGTCCATGCCATAGCGTGCTGCACACAGAATACCATATGATCAATCTCTACATCATAACAGACACACGGCTTCACGGTCACAGTCGTACACCCCACAGTTGTAGGCGTACTTGTCCATGCCATAGCGTGCTGCACACAGTATACTATATGATCAATCTCTACATCATAACAGACACAACACTTCACAGTCGTACACCCCACAGTTGTAGGCGTACTTGTCCATGCCATAGCGTGCTGCACACAGTATACTATATGATCAATCTCTACATCATAACAGACACAACACTTCACAGTCGTACACCCCACAGTTGTAGGCGTACTTGCCCATGCCATAGCGTGCTGCACACGGTATACTATATGATCAATCTCTACATCATAACAGACACAACACTTCACAGTCGTACACACCACAGTTGTAGGCGTACTTGTCCATGCCATAGCGTGCTGCACACAGAATACAATATGATCAATCTCTACATCATAACAGACACAACACTTCACAGTTGTACACCCCACAGTTGTAGGCGTACTTGTCCATGCCATAGCGTGCTGCACACAGAATACAATATGATCAATCTCTACATCATAACAGACACACGGCTTCACGGTCACAGTCGTACACCCCACAGTTGTAGGCGTACTTGTCCATGCCATAGCGTGCTGCACACAGTATACTATATGATCAATCTCTACATCATAACAGACACACGGCTTCACGGTCACAGTCGTACACCCCACAGTTGTAGGCGTACTTGTCCATGCCATAGCGTGCTGCACACAGTATACTATATGATCAATCTCTACATCATAACAGACACACGGCTTCACAGTCGTACACCCCACAGTTGTAGGCGTACTTGTCCATGCCATAGTGCCCTGCACACGATCAATCTCTACATCATAACAGACACAACACTTCACAGTCGTACACCCCACAGTTGTAGGCGTACTTGTCCATGCCATAGCGTGCTGCACACGGTATACTATATGATCAATCTCTACATCATAACAGACACACGGCTTCACGGTCACAGTCGTACACCCCACAGTTGTAGGCGTACTTGTCCATGCCATAGCGTGCTGCACACGGTATACTATATGATCAATCTCTACATCATAACAGACACACGGCTTCACGGTCACAGTCGTACACCCCACAGTTGTAGGCGTACTTGTCCATGCCATAGCGTGCTGCACACGGTATACTATATGATCAATCTCTACATCATAACAGACACACGGCTTCACGGTCACAGTCGTACACCCCACAGTTGTAGGCGTACTTGTCCATGCCATAGCGTGCTGCACACAGTATACTATATGATCAATCTCTACATCATAACAGACACAAGGATGCAGTTGTACACCCCACAGTTGTAGGCGTACTTGTCCATGCCATAGCGCACTGCACACGGTATACTGACTGTGCATAGGAAAAACACTACCCAAAAAAATGACATAATGGAATTTTGGCATAAATTGAGATTTAAATTTTTCATGGTGGAGCAAAGATTCCTTGTTAATACACAGAAAACCGAATTGAGCTATCTTGCCTAGCTTTTATTATAAAACTATTTGAAGTTTGGCATTTAAAATAGATAATTTGCAGAAATTGGGCATAGAAGATACAACTTTGCCTCTTTGTTTCTATTGACTCGATTTAGAAAACAATCAAATAAACAAAGAAATCATTCAAAATTGTCTTTCATGTTGTGGATGCTGGTAGAATACATAAAAATGCCCTAAAAATAGAACATTTAATGCCCTAAATAGAACATTTAATGCCCTAAAAATAGAACATTTAATGCCCTAAATAGAACATTTATATTTTGGGGGTTGTTGACTGTTTTTGGGCTTTTGCGCAAAACATTCTGAGCGACTTATGTAGGTTTTTCCCATGCACCATCACAAATGATCAATCTCTACATCAAAACAGTCACAAGGCTTCACAGTCGTACACCCCACAGTTGTAGGCGTACCTATCCATGCCATAGCGTGCTGCACACAGTATACTATATGATCAATCTCTACATCATAACAGACACATGGCTTCACAGTCGTACACCCCACAGTTGTAGGCGTACCTATCCATGCCATAGCGCGCTGCACACAGTATACTATATGATCAATCTCTACATCATAACAGACACATGGCTTCACAGTCGTACACCCCACAGTTGTAGGCGTACCTATCCATGCCATAGCGCGCTGCACACAGTATACTATATGATCAACCTCTACATCATAACAGACACATGGCTTCACAGTCGTACACCCCACAGTTGTAGGCGTACTTGTCCATGCCATAGCGCGCTGCACACAGTATACTATATGATCAATCTCTACATCATAACAGACACAACACTTCACAGTCGTACACCCCACAGTTGTAGGCGTACTTGTCCATGCCATAGCGTGCTGCACACAGTATACTATATGATCAATCTCTACATCATAACAGACACATGGCTTCACAGTCGTACACCCCACAGTTGTAGGCGTACCTATCCATGCCATAGCGCGCTGCACACAGTATACTATATGATCAATCTCTACATCATAACAGACACATGGCTTCACAGTCGTACACCCCACAGTTGTAGGCGTACCTATCCATGCCATAGCGCGCTGCACACAGTATACTATATGATCAACCTCTACATCATAACAGACACATGGCTTCACAGTCGTACACCCCACAGTTGTAGGCGTACTTGTCCATGCCATAGCGCGCTGCACACAGTATACTATATGATCAATCTCTACATCATAACAGACACAACACTTCACAGTCGTACACCCCACAGTTGTAGGCGTACTTGTCCATGCCATAGCGTGCTGCACACAGTATACTATATGATCAATCTCTACATCATAACAGACACATGGCTTCACAGTCGTACACCCCACAGTTGTAGGCGTACCTATCCATGCCATAGCGCGCTGCACACAGTATACTATATGATCAATCTCTACATCATAACAGACACATGGCTTCACAGTCGTACACCCCACAGTTGTAGGCGTACCTATCCATGCCATAGCGCGCTGCACACAGTATACTATATGATCAATCTCTACATCATAACAGACACATGGCTTCACAGTCGTACACCCCACAGTTGTAGGCGTACCTATCCATGCCATAGCGCGCTGCACACAGTATACTATATGATCAATCTCTACATCATAACAGACACATGGCTTCACAGTCGTACACCCCACAGTTGTAGGCGTACCTATCCATGCCATAGCGCGCTGCACACAGTATACTATATGATCAATCTCTACATCATAACAGACACATGGCTTCACAGTCGTACACCCCACAGTTGTAGGCGTACCTATCCATGCCATAGCGCGCTGCACACAGTATACTATATGATCAATCTCTACATCATAACAGACACATGGCTTCACAGTCGTACACCCCACAGTTGTAGGCGTACCTATCCATGCCATAGCGTGCTGCACACAGTATAATTATACCATATGTTTCTGACTATAAGATGCAGCTGATTATAAGGCTCACCCCCCAATATTGTACACCCAAATCAGATGTTGCTCTAATACTTTCTTACTAAATTACTAGTCATTATAAGGTGCAGGGGCCCCAGTCTGGGGGGAAAAAAGTATCGCCTTATAGTCTGTAAAATGCGGTACACTGTCTTTATACATAATGCTTTTGGAATAGATGATTTTCTTTAAAAAAAACTAAGGGAGAGAATTTAGTGAAAATTAGAGTTGTTAACCTCCATTACTCTAGTATAACTTGCTGTCAAAAGGTCTTATCTCTGCAAACATAACATACAGCCCTCTTACTCTTGCTGAGTCTTAGGAACGGCTTGAGCTATATATATATATATATAGCTTATATTTTAATTGCAGTCAATTGTACTGTAGGATATATACTCACAAGTACTTTAACCCCTTGACTGCCAGAGAAAATTAAAGAAAAAATCATTGGCAAATCAGGCCATAAAAAAGACAACTGATAGAGCCAATCTGGCAAAATTATCTGGGAATATAACTCTCTTGACTGTGTTAGAGCAAAAGCCAGCATATCAGGGTTATTCCACTTCATCTGATGACATCATCAGTGATGTCATCAGGTCAGTATGCAATACATTGGTGGCAGTCAAGGGGTTAATAACATGTACAATTTTATTCTATTGTATCAGGATATAGTCATATACTGTACTGTATTAAAACCTGCCACACCTTCCCAGTTGTCCTGCAGTGGAGCTGTTCCCCTGAGGGAACTCCAACCGGGATAAGCCCGCTATGTCCCAGGTCGGGATATAGAGGGCCTGTGACCTATTGGGCTTAGTGTTTCAAAAGTCAATTCCATTGTGTCCCAGGACCGCCACTCCTGGGTTGAATGGGTCGAATATTAGGTTGAAATGTATCTGGGACAGATCGAGTCTGGGACTTAATGGGCCTGGGATGGGACCTATTCGGCTTGGGATGTAGCGGGCCTGGGATGTAATGGGCTTGGGGCCCAATGGGCCTGGGATGCAATGGGCTTGGGGTCTAATGGGCTTGGGGCCTAATAGGCCTGGGATGCAATGGGATTGGGGTCTAATGGGCCTGGGATGCAATGGGCTTGGGGCCTAATAGGCCTGGGATGTAATGGGCTTGGGGCCTAATAGGCCTGGGATGTAATGGGCTTGGGGCCTAATAGGCCTGGGATGTAATGGGCTTGCAGTCTAATGGGCTTGGGGCCTAATAAGCCTGGGATGTAATGGGCTTGGGGCCTAATGGGCCTGGGATGTAATGGGCTTGGGGTCTAATGGGCCTGGGATGTAATGGGCTTGGGGCCTAACGGACCTGGGATGTAATGGGCTTGGGGCCTAACGGGCCTGGGATGTAATGGGCTTGGGACATAGCGGGCCTAAGATGCAATCATTACATACATCAAATTGACAGCTACAGGTCTATTAATTCTGGACATATGTTCGGAACAACTTGAATGAGCTAATTAATATACCTGCCACAGCATCCCAGCTGTCTACTCCCCCGCAGTAGAGTTGCTCCCAGGCCCGGCAGCCCGTGGGTAGCACCACCTCGTAGAGCGGCTTGGGAGGGGGAGGGGGAGGGGCACTGCCGAACCAGTTGCCCATCGTGACCCTGCTAGCTGAGGGTCTTCTGCATCACCTGTGACACATCTGTAGGCGCTGAAATTAATGTCTTGAATGTAGTGATTACGCTAGGAGTGGGAATTTTGAAAAGCAGTCCCCCCCCCCTCAACAACAGACCCTGTGTGTCAAAACCAGTCACAGGGAAACAAAAACCAGTGAAAACCACAATACCAAAGCCTCTGTTAAAGCAATTTATCAGTCCTACTCCTACTACTAGTCCTAGCAAAAATGTATCAGTCCCTGACTGACAGGTCACATTTTGTTTCAGTATTTTGGTTTTGCAATCAGTATTTTACTGACAATTACCAGTAAACGCGATCACTGGAATGGTGATTATTGAAAAATTAAATCTAGCGCCATGTATTTTTGTACATTCTTGCTTGTCCGTTGCATATCAACCGACAAGAGGGGGGTAACTATTTTTTTTTAGTGCATGTGTTGCTATAACCGGGGGGGAATTCACTGAAATAAGTTCAGAAAATAGACAAACACATGGCAGGCTACTTGGCAGTGAATGTCTTTATTGCATTTGGTGGGAGTGAAATGTGATGTACAGTGAAACCTCCCTTATAAGACCCCCCATTATAAAACTCCCTCCCTTTTAAGACCTACTTCTCTGAGACACTGCCCTTCTTTGTAGGCATTAAAATTACCTCCCTTATACAACTCCCTCCCATTTAAGACATCATGTGGATGATTTTTGATGTTCTGTTGTTATAACTGGGGGACTCCAGTCAAGCAGAAAAACTGATAATGTCGTAGTCGCCCGGATGTACGACACTTACAATTTACATTGCCACCTGGGTGCAAAACATACGTAAGTCAAAAGACGTCACTTCGCGTGAGGAATGGACATTTTTCCACTCAGTATCTCGGTAATTTCAGGTCAAATTATGTCATATTTTTGGTCATTTAAATTCATGCATCACCTGTGATTTATCTTTGCACGGTTTTTTTACGGCTTTGTTAGATGATGCATTATCCTGGCTTGATCTGCTGGTAAACTGTCCAGAACAAAATTTCGAAGTGTCCAGACCAATTTTGACTTAGGATAGTTTAACTTCCGGGCGGCGATTTGGTTTGGAAGAAATAGGATTAGGTGGAAATGGGGGGTCAGGGGAGCTCTAGGGAATGGTGTGTGGCAGGGTTGGGGTTGTGTGGGGAGGGGGGGGGGAGGGTTGAGCATTGGCAAAAGGCGGGTGGGTAGGGCTTGAAAGAAGGTGGGGAGGAGGGGAGGGAGGGGTTGGAGGGAAGGTGGCATTGTTCAGATCCATTCTCTTCTTCTGAGCTGTAGTGGCGACCAACTTCTATAACATTTACAGAAGTAAACGTACGCACTTTTACTTCTAAAGGGATCTGTGACCAAAGGAGACGAAAGAAAGAAAGGCGGAAAGAAAAAAAAGAAAAAAATATTCGGGAACCTGCAGATCTAACTTCAGCTCTTCCTTTTTGTCCCTGCTGTTGAAGGTATTGACAATCTTGTTTTGGTTGGTGAAGCAGATCAAACTTAGTTTCTCAGCTTAAAAAAAAAGAAGAAAGAATATTCAGCAAGACAAATCCGGCTACCGTAATGGTCACCGGGGGCAAGCCCTGACCGGCACAGCTCCTGCCCTTCATTTACCACTACTTTCTAGGACTCTCCTTCCACTGAGGCTGATGTTACTGCCTCTGATGGAAGGGAGTTCTATTCATGGATGGTCCTTGGGAAGAAGGACTGCTGTCTGTAGCTGGTTTTGCTGGAGGGGGTGAGACATATGGACTGATGAGACTGTCTGACCAGTACGCCTTGTCAGTGGGTTGAGAGATGGGCGGTATGGGGTGTTGATGGAGACATCACTGTGGTGGTATTTGTAGAAGATCATCAGTCTGACGGTGACGGACAATTAGCTCAAAATGTTGCTAAAATACTGCTTAATCTTCGCTAAGAAAGGCAAGAACGAAAAACCCCTCAAAAGAACTGAGAAATCCAGTGTGTGTGTGTGTCACTGTGTTAATCTGCTGATTCATTGATTGCCCTGGTCTCTAGACTAAAAAGTAAAATGCCATTTTTCTTCATATGACGTGGCGCTGTCAATCTGTGTAACTTTCGGCAATGTTCATGAGACTGTTGATCCTGAAGTCCAGTGGCTGTGTCGTGTGCACTTCTGAAATTGTCAACTTAAGTTAAAACACTCTCACCGACTCACTCTTCTTCTTCTTCTGCCAATAATGTCACTGTGTGTGTGTGTCACTGTGTGTGTCCATGTTGGCATGTGTTAATCTCTCCCACAAATCATGCCCACCCCCCTCTCGCCCCCTCCCATTCAATCCCGCATTGAGCTGATCATCTGGGCAGCAAGTCTTTCACACAAGTCTACTGTTTAGTTGACAATTACTGACAAGTGACATGTACTGGGGTTCAAAGAATTATGCAGCGCGGGAGAAACAATAACAAAAATGATTCAACCACCGCAACTTCCCCCCCCCATCCCCCCCCCCCTGGGTCTCCATGAAAAGTCCCCCCCCCCCCCCCCCCCCCCCCCCCGTCGTAAGCGTCATAATCATCAAATTGTTGATCAATGGATTACGCTATATGGCAAGAAGAAGAAGAAGATGTCCACCTGCCGTAACCAGCAATTACTGACAATTACTGACAAGTGACATGTACTGGGGTTCAAAGAATTATGCAGCGCGGGAGAAACAATAACAAAAATGATTCAACCACCGCAACTTCCCCCCCCCATACGACACCCCCTCCCCCCTGGTCTCCATGAAAGTCCTCCCCCCCCCCCCCCTCTGACTACAGCTATTTTGTTTCTCTCTTCTGGTCTGGCGACTGTGGGCCTGGCCCAGCTTTAGGCTGGGTTGGGACCGGGCTGGGGGTTGAAAAGCATTTGCCTGTCCGGCAGCTCCACTAATGCTGGGCACATCAGACTAGGGACAGACTTTTCTGCTTAAATTAATTTATAATTGCTGTACCTTTTATTTATTTGCATCCGTCCCGCACCCTCTTTTGACTGTTTTGTGTTTTGTGAATTTAGTTCTTCTTCTTCCTATTGGGGATGTTTATCCTGCCCCACACTAATCATTTATGTTTATTTAATTACTTATTATTTGTTTGTAACTTGCTTTGGTTTGGCTGTGCGCACTGTCGTATGCAAAAAAAGTAGCATCGTGTAAATACTTCGCTCGCTACTATGAGTTAGCATTTGCGACATTAAGGATGAACGACAAATTTCACTTTTTCCGTATTTGAAACAATTTTCCGTAATCAAATCGTTCATATTTCATGAACATTCTCTCAATGTCGCAAATGCTAAGTCTCATAGTCATAGTAGCGAGCGAAGTATTTACACGATGCTACTTTTTTGCATACGACACGCACGACCATTGTTTTTCTTCTTTTTTTCCTCCAACATCGGCAGAATCTTCAACTTGATGAAGGAGGCCGATCAACGGGAAGAAGAAGTTTTTAATGCAAAGAGGAAGAACACTCACTCAGTGTCTCACCTCTCAGTCTCAGTCTGTCTTTCTAAGTTTCTTTGTGGCTTTGTTTGTACAAATTGTACTTGTACTAACTTACTAAGTTGTAGTGTTGTTTGTATTAGACTCAAGACTGAGTATTTGATGGATTAAATTCAAGCTATTTACCGTTTGATTTGTCGAATCTGCAACGCTATTGTGTCTCCTTTCAATATTTGTGCATTTTCAGCCTTTCATCGTCGACTCCCATCATTTGTTTGTGACCCCTGGCGCGTCAGGTCATTCCATCAAAACAACCACACAATCACAATGGTCACCAATCCGGATGTAGGTCCGTGGTTATTGCTAGTTCCCTCCCTTGTTATAATTACAGTCAGCAGTTGCAAATCTCGCCTACACATCCTTCTTCTTTGGTGGTGACCAACCAAAGACTCTTCCTCTCTTCCCATGGGGATACTGGGGGGTCGTTTGTATAAATAGTTCCCCCACCTTCTGGAAGTTCTGCTTCCCCGTGGGGATACCGGGGGGTCTTTCGTAAAATAAGTTATCCCACCTTCTGGAAGTTCTGTGCTTGTAACTTCCTCTAATCTGTCATTCTCTTTGACTCTGCCTTTTCCGTTTGCTTACTGTCATCTAATATATTTCTGCCTTACCGGTCCATTCTCCTGCCTTTTTTCCAAGAAACACTTTCAAAAACATTTCCTCCAGCCGAAGTCGGACTTGCTGGGCCTAACTATTTCTTAGTTAGGTGCATTGATAACGGCAGCATGACGCATCTGCGCTCATAATTGACAGGAAACTGAGTGATCGACTGAAGAACAAGAAGATCTTCCAGTTGGGGATGTTTATCCTGCCCCGCACTCACCGGTCTTCATTCAGACAATTAATAGCACACAGGATGCGTGCTATGTGAATTCGTGTCATCCATCCCACGGCTTACTCGTACCGAATAGTGGGATGGGCTCGTGTGCGCAGGATCTTGTGCATGCGTTCGTACACGCCGGTACGGGACCTCGTTTTCTGAAAAGTCTCATCCAAAGGACTTTTCCCCCAACTGACGTCAGGTACCCATTTACACCTGGGTGGAGTGAGGAAAACAGGGGTAAAGTACCTTTCCCAAGGACTGACACACCACTGTGAACCGAGCTTTCTCTCGCTCGCGATCAGGAGCGGCAAAATAACAGATTGTACCTTCTATGAAGGGAAATAGAATCACCAAGAAGAGTGTTTCTTCTTAAGGCCAGTAGAAGAGCACATTGGTTAAAAACTTCATGAACAATTCACTGTACAAAAATTATATATGCCAACCAACCTTTCAATGAGAGTTTACAACAAGAACAAATTGGTAACGATGGTGTAAAGGCCTTGCCACGTACACTGCATACGATTTGACCCAAATACGATACGATTGTGTGACGATGTTACGTCCGTCTAAAAAATAATTC
>CM065691.1:53743357-53773357 GCA_017654935.2 Phymorhynchus buccinoides
TCTGTTTCATGTGTATTTATTTGTTAAAGTGTGAACAGTTATGTTCTTCATTGTTGTCTTGATAAAACCGTTAAAATGCCCCCAGATCGAGAAGAAAACAAACAAACTAATGATTGATTATTAACTATCTTGATTATTTAACAAAAAAATCGGGACTTTCCTGGTATTGCAGTATCTCCAGGATCGTCTCACCATCTTTATATTTATCAATGTCCCATAATTATGTGCCTGTTTCAGGTCGGAGGACGTTAAACGAACTTTCATCAAAACGTGAAGAAAGAACAAAAATACAGTTTTGGTTTAAGGTATATAATTTCAATTCTTTAAAATAATAAATTCTAATGTTCAACCGGAACAACCCCCAAAACCGACGTAAAGACGAGACAGCAATGACATAATATAGCACCAAAAAGACCGAATTTCGAAAATGCGTTATAATCCAATTTCAGCCCGGGAAGTCATACCAGTGTGACACAACAGATAGAGAACCAGAATGGCGAGAACCGGGAGGCAAAGAATAAAATAAAAATAAAATAATAATATGTCGGAAGGGGATTAGAAAATTGGCGGGTTCAACTCATTAAACGACGAATTTGTTGTTTATTTACTCGCTTGTTTTTCAACACAAATGCTTGATTTTGGGAGTGCACATGCTCGAATCGTTCATTGACTAAGTCATAAAATTGCAGCAAGATTGAATGAACGGTTTTGAAATTATGAAGCAAAAAGTAAAAGTATGGGTGCAAACACACCCACGGGGTACGGGAAGGGTTAAGGGGGGGGGGGGGGGGAGACAGAAGAAGATGAAGTGAAAGAAAAGATGGAAAAAAGAAGAAAGAGGAAGGGGAAGGGAGCTAGGAAGACAGAAGAAAGAAAAAAAAATGGATAGGAATAATTAGAGAGAAGAAGAGGAAGAGAAGAAGAAGAAGAGAGAAAAATCATTAACGAGAGATGCAAGAAACAAGAAAATGGAGAAAGCGAGGAGGAGGAGGGGGAGGAGGAGGAGGAGGAAGAAGAAGAGGAGTGATGAGAAGTAGAAGAAGAAGAAGAAGAGGAAGAAGAAGAAGAAGAAGAAGAAGAAGAAGAAGAAGAAGAAGAAGAAGAAGAAGAAGAAGAAGAAGAAGAAGAAGAAGAAGAAGAAGAAACAAGAGGAGCAAGAATCAACTACAAGAATGAAGAGCAACAATGGAGAGAGAGAGAGAGAGAGAGAGAGAGAGAGAGAGAGAGAGAGAGAGAGAGAGAGAGAGAGAGAGAGAGAGAGAGACAGAGAGACAGAGAGAGACAGACAGAGATAGAGAGAGAGAGAGAGAGAGAGAGAGAGAGAGAGAGAGAGAGAGAGAGAGAGAGAGAGAGAGAGAGAGAGAGAGAGAGAGACAGACAGAGATAGAGAGAGAGACAGAGAGAGAGAGAGAGAGAGAGAGAGAGAGAGAGAGAGAGAGAGAGAGAGAGAGAGAGAGAGAGACAGAGATAGATAGAGAGAGATAGAGATAGAGAGAGAGAGAGAGAGAGAGAGAGAGAGAGAGAGAGAGAGAGAGAGAGAGAGAGACAGACAGACAGAGACAGAGAGAGAGAGAGAGAGAGAGGAGAGAGAAAGAGAAAGAGAAACAGAGACAGAGACAGAGACAGAGAAACACAGAGAACAAAGTAGAATGTTAGGGGTGTGGTGTATGGCAGACTAACTAATAGAAGAACCATTCCTTGGGGTAGGGCGGGGATGGGATCAAGACAACACGTGAGGGATCGATGATGCTTCTTTTATAACCCCCCCCCCCCCTCCCCCACTCTTCACTGTCTCTAGTTTTAGTCCTTTGTGCATGACTGCGACTCTCGTATATATCTCATATGTCCAATCTGTGATTTGCCCATTTCATGAAATTCGGGACTTTACTTGTGTTGCACTGCCTCCGGGCATTGCCTCCAGGATCGTTCCCACCATCTTTATATCTACTAATGTCCCATATGTGTCTGTTCTAGACCGGAGGACGTTAAACAGATTTTCATTCAGGCAGCCGTGCCTCTTACAAACTAGGGAGACTCTTTTCCACTGGCTCTAAATACTGTGGCTTTGAGGATTGGTTGGCCTTTGGGGACTTTACACTATACCACACCACCAGCTGTGTGCTAAAAGGTCCTCATAGTTGAGAGGGTAGGAATGCTTGAAAGTGCCCCTCCCACCCCCCGTCCTCCTCCCCCACCCCCCGGAAAAGCATCTTCGCTTAAAAAACAACTCCCACACAACAAAACAGCTTATCTTCTAAACAAAAAACAACAAAACAAACAAACAAAAAATTGCGCGCGCAAGCACACACACACACATACGAACGCACACACGCACGCATACGCACACGCACACGCACGCACACACACACACACACACACACACACACACACACACACACACACACACACACACACACACACACACACACACACACACACACACACACACACACACACACACACACACACACACACACACACACACACACACACACATCGCTTGACAAAAGCATCGTGTTTCAAAGTTTATTCTTGGATCAGACGTTATTGTGTTTCCTCCAAGCAACCCCCCACAAACAAACAAGTTGACGAAGAAGAAAAAAACAAATCACTACAAATGCATCGCTCAATGCAATCAAACCAACACAATAACAGGTGCATTAATTGCTTATTCTCCTTTTAGAAGTACAAGTACTTTTCCAAATAAAATTAATAAATAACAAAGTAACATGATGGTAGGTACAAACATGTACTCCCAGTTGCCCCCAGGCAGGCAGGCAGACAGACAGACAGAGAGACAGACAAATACAATGTTATATCCCTTTAAAAGCGTGACACAAACAAACAAAGACAATGACACAAAGTACATTTATGACTATTTTGGGTGACTTTTGGACATTGCACCCATTGATGTCCGTCTTCTCTGGCAATCACGTGACGTTTCAAAATTAATTTTAGTCTTCGATTTTATTATGCTCAAGGAATAACATGCTTTTTGTTTTCAAATTGAATAGAACTTGTAATTTCGTTATTGAACCCATTGTCGTCTTACAAAGCACAATATCCCCTACTTTTTGTGAGCAGTATATATATATATATATATATTCCCATATTATATATATATATATATATATATATATATTATATATATATATATATATACTAAGTATATCATATATATATTAGATTCCCATTTGAATCATACTGATAGACACAGTAGACTAAGTGATGTCACTTTTTTAGAGATCACTTTCTGCTTACAAACTGATTATTTCTTGACCCCTCACCTCACCACCCCCCCCCCCCCCCCCCCTCCCCTTACCACCACCCCCCCCCCCCCCCCCGCCTCCCCTGACCCCCCTAGTAAATAAATACTGTATTTTTTTAAGGCGCGACTGATTATAAGGCGCACCTGATTATAAGGCTCACCCCCCAAAACATTTTACACAAAACTCAGATTTGGTTATGATACTTTCTTACGATATTACCAGTCACATTATAAGGCGCAGGGGTATCAGTCTGGGACAAAAAGCATCAGCTTATAGTCAGAAAAATAAATTAAAATAAAATATGTCTGACTCATTCATTGCAAAACCGAACAGCAAGCAACATGAAACCACCAGTATTTTATTTCTAGGTGAAAATTCAAAACAAAGAAATGTTCTCCAAATGTTATACTTATAACAGACAGACACAGACATACAGACAAAGAAATTAATGCACAGGCTGTCGTTTTAGATATAAAAAAATCACTCCTGGTCGTTACGGAACTGGGAGTGTCAGAAGAAAAGATTTATCATCACACTACGGTCATTGTAGGATTGGAATGCCATTCGTCAACAGTAAGTTATGTACCCAGTACAGGGCTTTATTATTGGTAATACACAGAAAGGAAATGTGTTAAACGTTTTGTTATGGAATGTTGCTCGAGTGAGAATAGTCATGATTTGTGTGTGTGTGTGTGTGTGTGTGTGCACGTACGCGCACACGCTTGTGGGTACGTGCGTATGTGAGTTAAGTGTGTGTGTGTGTGTGTGTGTGTGTGTGTGTGTGTGTGTGTGTGTGTGAGAGAGAGAGAGAGAGAGAGAGAGAGAGAGAGAGAGAGAGAGAGAGAGAGAGAGAGAGAAAGAGCGAGAGAGAGAGATGTGTGTGTGTGTGTGTGTGTGTGTGTGTGTGTGTGTGTGTGTGTGTGTGTGTGTGTGTGTGTGTGTGTGTGTGTGTGTGTGTGTGCGCGCGTGCGCGCGTGTGCGTGTGCGTGTGCGTGCGTGCGAGCGTGCGAACGCCTACGCGCTTGTGAGTGTGTTTCTTAAGTGCGACTGTATGTGACTATGTGCGAACGTGTAGATACATTTACATTGTCACAACAAATTCAGAACCTTGCAAAAAACACACAAAAAACACACAAAAAAACACACACGAAACTGTTTCTAAAATAATGAATTCCACACAAGTGTAGAATCCCCGCCCAAAGAAAATACCAATGCACAAAATCACACAAATAAATGTATGCATCAATAAGTCAGATTTTAAAGATCCCATTTTTTTTAACATAAAACAACAACAAAAACATGAAAGAGAAACATAAAAGTGCATAGGATGACTGTTGATACAAATTGCCTTCAATTACAGAAACGTGACTCATTCGTTTGTCTTAAACGTGACATCCCTCATAATTATGTAGGGGAAGACGGGGTAAAAAGCCCATGGGCGGGTAAGAAGCCCATGCCAATTATCTCAGGAAATGAAAAATAAATCAGTCTAATTTGCCCATGAGACGAATGCTAAGCATTAACATTCGTCTCATGGGCAAAATGTGACTGAAATTTGCTTCATTTCATGAGATAATTGGCATGGGCTTCTTACCCGCCCGTGGGCGTTTTACCCCGTCTTCCCCTACCTTTATAAAATTATAAAGACGGCACATCATAACTCTCCTATCGTGCTTAATTTGAACCCTTTCACCGCCAATGTCGCATGTATGCACCACAATGGTTTAACACCCATGTCACTAAAAGGCATCAAATCACGGCCTGTTATCCAAAGACCCTATTTTCTTATTTTTGGGAGGTAAGGATAGGCCTAATGTTATACATGTCACAGAGGAATTCCCAATTTTGCAGATAATTTGTTTTCTCTACCCATTTAAGTTTAATGGTATTTTTTGGGCTAAAAATGGCTGGCGGCGAAAGGGTTAACAAGAGCGAAGCGCCACACTGACTCGTCTTGTCGTGACACATTATTCTTCACAATCTTTACTCACTTGTCATTCTGATGCTCTTAGGCCGGGTTCACATTAGACGCGTAAGTTCCGTACGAAAAACCCTAAATAAATGGAAGAAAGAAGGTTACGCATATATATAGGGGACATTCGGACACGTGCGCAAATCTTTTCCCTTCTTTGTTTCACCTATTTATGGATTGCGCACGGGTTTCCGCATGGAATATCCGCTTATGTGTGTACACGGCCTTACACAGAGGAATCGAAATAGCAGAACAATTTGTACTCGGGAATTTAAATAAATCCATCAAGCTAAAATTATGATTTTTCCAACCAACTTGTTCTTAGTCTAGTGACTTTTAAATAAAAGCAGTTACTGCAGACACTAATGTGATTTCTAACATCGTGCAAACATTTGGTCGAGCTATTATTTGTAGTTTCTGAGAAAATTGCTACGCTAAAGGTTTTAGTGAGACAGTGACCGCACGTGCACGCGTGCGTACACACACATACACACACACACACACACATACACACGCGCGCGCGCACGCACGCACACCCACAAACACACCCACCAAATGTTCAGTACCTAGACGAGATTTCGCTCGTCAAAAACTTTTTGACTTAACAACTCAGGGTTTTATTGCGTTAAAAACAGTTTAAAATAAATAAAATTGAAGACCTCCCATCTTTCGGAGAAACAATACGGGCGACCATATTTATCGTGTTCTGCGCTCTGAGTTTTCTGAGGTAAAATGGTGTTTTTGAAAATAACTGACTTACTGATTGTGAAAATACCTTCTAGTAGGAAATAATTTATCTGCTGCATATATCTTTGAAGGGTATCTTTGTTCTTGCAAAAATGTGTCTATTATAATGTCATGTAACTGGTATGTCGATGGCAGTATGATTTTATTTCAAGTGGCAGTATTGTATCCAAACTTGATTGAGAATGTGAATGTGGTCTGTTTCTTCTTTGAATTTTCATATTGTAACTATTTTACTCTTGTATAACTGTGTGTGAGTGTGTGCGTGCGTGTATGTGTGCGTGCGTTCATGTGCGTGTGTGTGTGTTTGTGTATATATGTGTGTGTGTGATTCATTATTTGTTTGCCCTTAATGTTCTTGTTATCAATGTAAAGCGCACTGAGCTCATGTGAGAAAGAGCGCTATAAAAATTCCCAATAGTATTATTATATTCAAACACATTCGTGACTTGTTTAAATAGACATGGGCTTCTGATAAACGTGCAATAAATGTAACGACAGAAACACAAGGGCCGTCCACTAAAATCTCACGACTGTACGATACGATTCGATCACGTGATCTCGACGCGCCAATCACATTTGTTCTTGGAGGCCACGTGATGGAATCGTATCGTGCAGTCGTGCGAGATTAGTGGACGTGTGGCTGGCCCTTAAGCAAACAAGCGAAACGTAATCTGCAAAATCATTATGAAACATCATCCAGTTTGCCAAATGAAGCAATACAGCCACAAATGTTCTTACCATTAAGTAAACATGTAGTAGGCCTACAACACTGTGAGCAACATTCACTTATTCAAAATGATGTTTTCTGAAGAGCGCTAGAATCGAAAGAACACTTTTTCTTTTTAGGTCAGCTACTTGTGCGTTTTAGTGGGTATTTTTCAAAATGCCATAAAGCATAAAATCAGAAACTACAAGAGAGAGAGAGAGAGAGGGAGAGAGAGAGAGAGAGAGAGAGAGAGAGAGAGAGAGAGAGAGAGAGAGAGAGAGAGAGAGAGAGAGAGAGAGAGAGAGAGAGAGAGAGAGAGAGAGAGAGAGAGAGAGAGAGAGAGAGAGAGAGAGAGAGAGAGAGAGAGAGAGAGAGAGAGAGAGAAAGAGAGAGAGAGAGAGAGAGAGAGAGAGAGAGAGAGAGAGAGAGAGAGAGAGAGAGAGAGAGAGAAGAGAGAGAGAGAGAGAGAGAGAGAAGAGAGAGAGAGAGAGAGAGAGAGAGAGAGAGAGAGAGAGAGAGAGAGATAATGAAAGGTAGAAATAATGAAAAGACAAGAGAAACAAACACAAAAGAAACTACAGAAAAATAGTAAGAAAGAGTTAAATCGATAAAGAAAACAAAATACGAAGAGGCAAAGACACAAGCGGAAATATGTGACCCGGCACCACGAAAGGGACATTAAGTCGCTGGGCTAGTTTCTCACAACAGGCTTGCAAAGTCAAAAATCTAATTTTTGGTCAATTTTGAGTTATGGGTATTTTTGTGTTCTCTAACATATTATCTTTCATAGTCATAAAGGATAATATTTAATATGGTCTCTAAATGGTCTTATAAGTGTTTTAAAACGAGTAGGCCAATGCAGTTTCTTCAGCTAGGCTAGACTTTAGATAGTGTTTTCTCAAAATGGCCGACGCTCACCCTACTAACTTTAAATGCTCATAACAAGAAAATATACAAGAATGGTTCTTGTATCATTGGAAAGCGAATTGTTTGACGTTTTCAAACGCCTAATTTTTCACAATGGTCAGTTTGACATTTAATGTCCCTTTCGTGGTGCCGGGCCACATGTTCTCTAAGAGCAGTAATTCAAATTAAATAAAAATTGCAAAATGTATAACGCAACCACCTGAGATCAAAACATAATAAAGCAGTGATTCGATTCTGTTTGGTGAAGCCTTATTGAGGCCACACGTGGACAGGTCTATGTAAAAGAATTTTATAACAACAAAAATATCAAGTGTCTGTCATAAAATATTGCGTCATACATTCGCAAGCTCTCTTCAATGTCTCCTACAACAGGTCATAACTTCTTTCTCATCTTGTCTTTCATCATCCTTGCGACTAGACCTGGCAGTCACTATTTCCAACTTCCATTGTGTCATTTGCTTATTTAACTGAGACAGAGAGAGAGAGAGAGAGAGAGAGAGAGAGAGAGAGAGAGAGAGAGAGAGAGAGAGAGAGAGAGAGGAGAGAGAGAGAGAGAGAGAGAGAGAGAGAGAGAGGGAGAGAGAGAGGAGAGAGGGAGAGAGAGAGAGAGAGAGAGAGAGAGAGAGAGAGAGAGAGAGAGAGAGAGAGAGAGAGAGAGAGAGAGAGAGAGAGAGAGAGAGAGAGAGAGAGAGAGAGAGAGAGAGAGAGAGATTTCAACAGCGGAATGTAATTAAAAAAACACCTGTGAAATAAAAGAAACATATGCGAATTACACACACTGATCATGAACATTTACAACACAAAAAAGACAATGTTATTTACAATAAATGACAACTGGACTTGATAACCATCATTATTCTTTCATCAACAAAAAGAAGAAAGAAAAACGAGAATCCACGTGATTGACATTGTCATTAAAACGGCGTACCCGAAAGACATCTTTAAAGATCACATTGCTTCTGGGAAACAGTTTGTATGTATAGCTTTAAGAATAAAAGAAAGACACATTCAAAACAAAAAATAAGCATACACGTGTGTACATACACACACACGTGTATCCCCCACCCCCACACAATCACACAGGTATTCGCACACACACACATACACAAACACACACAAACATACAATCACACAGGTATTCACACACACACGCACACATTCACACAGGTATTCACACACACATACACGCGCGTGCGCGCGCACGAACGCACCCCCCCCCCCCCCCCCCCCCCACACACACACACACACATACACACACGCGCGCACACACACACACACACGAACACGTCCATGCACACATATTAATGCACGGACACGCAAAGATACAAAAACAGACACACATAGAGACACAAAGACACAGACATATGCACACACACACACACACACACACACACACACACACACACACACACACACACACACACACACACACACGTATGCAAGCATTCACATAGTCAAGCACTCATAGAATTGGAATGGTACACATTCAATGAATGTACACAAAAGACAAGATTATGGTATTCATCAATAATTTTTAAAAAGACCAATTAACATAAATTCAGATTCATCAACATTTTACACCACCATTGTCACTCCATAGTTTGTTTTAAAACAAACGCTTTACAAATTTAAAATCAACATCAAGTTGAGACATCCGCTCACACAAACCCATCCAATATGTTACCGTCATCGTGAATATATAGTTACAAAGTCAGTGCATACAAGAAACCCGATGGAATGATGCATGTACAAGAAAAATGAGTTCAACACGTGTGTGTGTGTGTGTGTGTGTGTATGTGTGTGTGTGTGTGTGTGTGTGTGTGTGTGTGTGTGTGTGTGTGTGTGTGTGTGTGTGTGTGTGTGTGTGTGTGTGAGAGAGAGAGAGAGAGAGAGAGAGAGAGAGAGAGAGAGAGAGAGACACACACACAGAGACACAGAGAGAGAGACACACACACAGACAGAGAGAGAGAGAGAGACACACAGAGACAGAGAGAGACAAAGACAGAGTTCATGTGGATATCAGACCAAAGAGTAACGTTATTGCTCTACAACAAATCTTCCTGTTTGCCAAAGAAAATAACAGAGTGGTCAATACTATGCAAATAAGACAAAATAGTATTAGTCATTGTTTCAACAAACCAAACAACATACACATGAATGGATTAAAAACGGTTTGCCGTTTGTTACACACAATATAAAACATGCACGCTTAAACAAGTACGTACATACACACGCGCGCGCAAACACACACACACACACACACACACACACACACACACACACACACATCCACACGCACACACACACACACACGTGCACGCGCGCGCGCGCAAACACACACACAAACAAATATGCACATGGAACCCGTATTGAAACTGGCGACCCGACACAAGAAAAAACCCCGATCTACAAGTTCTGAATCTACAAAGAGTTTTCACAATATCTTTTTCTCCATTGCAAGATTGTTTGAATACCTGCAGAATAATCCTTCTCATTATGAACACACTAGCCGCAATACTATGATCGAAATATCTCGTTCGAGGAATGAAGCATTTTCCATTCACATAACTCTATATGTGAAGCTTTCCAAATCTAAATTCAATAAGTAGTTTTTGATAGAATCGACTTGCGGACAAACAGACAGACAGACAACGCCGAAACAAGACACCCCCTTTTCACTCTGTGAAACGGGGGTATAACAATCATTAAAAGTTTGCGCGTGTGCGTCGTTTTTTGTTTGTTTGTATTTATGTCAAATGTTCTGGTCGCTTATTCCCAGTCCCAAATCGCAGCCACACCCCGGTTGTTAGGTCGCAGAATCCGAAATCGGCAGTCTCAAGGAGAGCAAATCGATGTTAGGCCGTCAGGGGTCAACCACCAGAGGAGACACTGCACTGCTGCTGAGTCACCTCGGTGGAGTTCAGTGGAGGCTGTTCCGAGTTAGCATACGCAGGACGAGCCCCCCAACTGACGATTAAACGTGTGTTAGAAAGGCGATAGAGTGATGGAAAGGGAAAGAGATAAATGGGGATAAAGATAGTTTGGTATAGGAGAGGGGAATTAGAAGGAAAATAACCCATTCCATTGTGTTTACATTTCATTTCCTACTGTTCTTGTGATCGTGTGTTTCTTCCTTGAGTCGGGTCATACCAGCAATGGTGGCAAAGTAGAGTTTGCCTGCACGTGCAGCACGACACATGAACATGGTATCACTACAGGTAGCGACACCCAATGAATCAATCAACATTAGATTATTAAAAGAAACTCTCTCTCTCTCTCTCTCTCTCTCTCTCTCTCTCTCTCTCTCTCTCTCTCACACACACACACACACACACACACACACATACATATATACACACACACACACACACACACACACGCATACACACACACACACACACACACACACACACACACACACACACACACACACACACACACACACACACACACATGATAAAAACAACTCTCCCCTTCTCTCGTTCTGTTTCGAAATCATACTTAGAACATGCAACACACGGCCTGAATACCGACCGGACCCTTAATTATATACAATAAAACCTTCCAAACAAACCGAACGACAAAACCATAGGGCCTACCACAACAAAACGTTGTACATTAAACAAACACCCAGATGTAGCACATAGACGAAATCATAACTGGAATACATACCAGAACAGCACAGCTTAATACCCAGAACCTATCCACTTAATTGGATTTGCCTTTGTTCCTTAAAATCTTCAGGCATATAACATGTTTCATATGAACGCTGACATTTTGATGTACAGCAATGTAATGTGATTGGTTTGTGAGTTTTGAATGTCTTTGAAATTGTATCTACTTGGAATCACTTGAGAAATGAGATGTCTTATTCTGTCTAACCTAGTCAAGAAAAACAGGTATTGAGATTAAAGCAAACTTTTGCTCAGCGTTTCGTTCAGCGATCCAACCAAAATGTTCCCTTAGGGGCCAGCCACACGTCCACTAAAATCGCACGACTATACGATACGATTCGATCACGTGATCTCGATGCGCCAATCGAATTTGTTCTGTGATACCCACGTGATCGAATCGTATCGTACAGTCGTGCGATTTTTGTGGACGTGTGGCTGGCCATTTAGTCTACTATTTCCCCCCCAACCCAGAATTGGTTGAAATAATTATGGAGAAAATGAGCGAGCACGTGATTCCTTCCCTGAAAAGAAAGGTGTCAGGCTGAGGGTGGCTGGCCCCGGGACATGGACATGTCCATAATGTTATTACCTAAGCCGAAGAGAATGATTAGATTTCTACAAATGAACCATAACCGGAGCCTGTCAAAGAAAGTCGAAAGGCGTTTAAACTAAACACCCAAGAAACAAAAAAGAGAACAAGAAATACTCTCATCAAATGAAAGGCTAGAACAAGACCGGTTCAAACCTCTACACTAGCAAACCAGGTGATCCCTAAAAGTCACCAAAATGAAAGACAACTGGAGCTGGTTCCCCAAATGAGTTGCGTCTTCCACGGTTGGAAAATAAGTGAACCTATTAAGGAAGGGATCATGTGACTGGAAGTAAATGGAAATCACTATGATACTTCAGCTAAGGGGAGTTACGTCTCTTTGCTTTTTGTTTATCCATTGCTAGGGTAATGCTTTCCAACTTGGGAAAGTGTTATGCTATTGTTAAGTGTTGGTCAGTATGGTTAGAATAGATTGATGAGATTTCTACTAATGAGCCACAACCAGAGCCTGTCTGTTAAAGAACCAGAAACTCCAGGAACAATGGGGCTGGAAAAGCAAGGACGTAAGAAAGAAAGAATGGCTTTGGAGAAGAAAAAAGAAGGGTTTAAGCCGAGGGCTAGCCTTTCGATCTCAGGAGATTAGGAAAGAATGAGACTGTTTTCACTTTGTCCGCCCACACATAGCTCAACTCCGTTTCAACAAAAAGCCAACAGGAAAATAAACCGGAAGAGCAAGCAAGGATTGGAAATGCAGAGCTTAAAGATCCACCAGATCACGTGTCAAAATCACGGGTTTCGCGTGTTTTCCCTCTTATATCTGGTACGAAATCTTGTTTTGACCAGGTCTCACTTTCATACAAATGCCCCCAAATTCAAACCGAAACATTTTAAAGAGCAGCCTCAATTTGAATATGGGGACATGTGTATGTGGATCACAGCTACCCAGAAAAAAATAAGGGACTTAATCGTGGCGCGTCAGTGTATCTTTAAGAAGCTGATCCACGTTTCTTAACTTGCCAATATCCAGTGTTACAAAAAAAGATGACCCCCATAAAGAATATTGAGAAGTGCCCATGATCGATACTTTCCAAGAAAAAGCAGAACCGGGTCAAATTGCTACTTTTGCTCGTAGAAACATGTACTAGAAAACTGTCGAAAAACCGAGCTAGGTTTACTTTCTCAGTAGAACTATTGATCAAGGTCTCGCTGTTCTACTGGAGTCATTGTTTTTCGCAACACCGGTGTAAAAGCCCATATAGGTATACGTTGCAGCAACAGTGCACAAAATGTGCCTGTCGGATGATGTCAGACAGTAACATGTCTCTATCTCTCTTTATCCCCAACTAAGGATATCACTAGGATTAGCCCAACACGAGCTTTATGCCACCTAGCGGTGAACTCAGTCAGCTAGGCGGCTCATTGACATTGGCTAGAACACCAAGGCTACATCAAAGTGTCGATATGCTATGCATAGTTATGCGGGGATTGTCTTTAGCCATGACAAGCTCCTAGCTAGCATATCATCATCAGTCTCCAACATCCTCCGAAATCGGAGTGTGGCTGCCCACGTGGCCACGGGTCGGGTAATCAAAAACGGTCACACACGTAATGTTCTCATCTCTAGCTGGTGCATTCGTATCATAGTGTTCAAGTGCTTCTCGCTGTTGGGATGATCCCTGGAGTATTTAACTAAGTTTAAGCCAGGGTACTACAACAACTGTCACCATCTTTGGGGACCTAATTTTGGATGTGAAAGACATATACACTTAGAAAGATGGCTTTTGGAGGAGGGGGGGGGGGGGGGGGGGGGGGGGGCGAGGCTGAGCGGGGGAGAGAGAGAGAAGGGGTGGTGGGTGGAATAGAGATGGGGTTGGTTTTTTACGTGCATAGAATACGGCCAACACTCTTTACAGCGAAGAGAACAAAGCGCATCCACGATAGCTCAGGGGTACTGTGTCTGAGACCTCTCCTCCGGGAATAGAGAGTCTTCTCCCTTCCCCTAGTTTATCCCATCGATCCCTAACCAAGATGGCGGCTCTTGGCTCAAAGCGAAGATCTAGCTCTTAGCGAGCAGGTCTAGCTTACTAAATGTCTGCAGACAGTTTCCCCCATTAAATTAGCCCTTCGTCTCAATGAGACAGACAGACTGACCATTCGCTTATCCTTTGTTTTACTTTTGCTTGTGTTGCCTTCCTGTACTTGTTTAATTTCGGTTGTTGCTTTTTCTGAGATAATTTAAGGGTTTGCTTGGATGTTGCTGCACTTGATTGGTTTGATCGATTAGCTGGTTGATTGGTTTGATCGATTAGCTGGTTGATTCTATCAACGCCGCTGAATAAATCTCATCAAATATAACCGACCGGCGAAGAAATCAATCAAAAGACAAAACAGAACATTGTAGAGCTTCGACCCCCCACCCCCCACCGCCACACTACCCATTCAGATCTATCTGCCGCAAAATGTTCATCCCTTCTAGTATTATAGTATAGTCAAAAGTTCCAATTTTCCCATTTTCCCTATACGTAACACTGCAAGCTTTTATAATTTCAAAGATGTTGACGGATTGCATCAAATTATTAAAATAATTCAAAACACTTTTAGTTAGAAACTGTACAAATATGGAAACAAAATGGAAATATGGAACAGAAACTTGTTAACCATCACTGTGTTCATTATGTGTACATGTATCTCTTATGGCTACATCTCTCTCTCTCTCTCTCTCTCTCTCTCTCTCTCTCTCTCTCTCTCTCTCTCTCTCTCTCTCTCTCTCTCTCTCTCTCTCTCTCTCTCTCTCTCTCTCTCTCTCAATGTGTCGATATCTACCTCTCCATATCTTTGTCTCTGTCTGTCTGTCTGTCTGCCCCCCCCCCCCCCCTCTTCGTCTTGTTTTGTTCTTTTTCTCGCACTCTCTGTCTATTCTTTCTGTTTCTCTGTTTCTTCGTCTTTCTGTCTCTGTCTGCTTGCCTGTCTATCTGTCTGTCTGTCTGCCCCCCCCCCCCCACTACCTCTCTCTGTTGTTTATAACCGCTATTGTGTTAATGTTTTTGTTTGTTTATCTTTTGATATTGTGAGCACTTTTGTGCAATTAAAAACATTCTCTCTCTCTGTCTGTCTGTCTCTGTCTGTCTCTGTCTGTCTGTCTGTCTGTCTGTCTGTCTGTCTGTCTCTCTCTCTCTCTCTCTCTCTCTCTCTCTCTCTCTCTCTCTCTCTCTCTCTCTCTCTCTCTCTCTCTCTCTCTCTCTCTCTCTCTCGTCCCTCTCGTCCCTGGGTGGGGTAAAATGATGGGCGGTCATTCTCTATTTGCGTTGTTGATGTAGAATCAACACTGTTCGAAACCTACCCATCGTGTCTGTTAACAGTGTTTGCTGTGTGTGTGTGTGTGTGTGTGTGTGTGTGTGTGTGTGTGTGTGTGTGTGTGTGTGTGTGTGTGCGTGCGTGCGTGCGTGTGCGTGTGCGTGTGCGTGCGCGCGCGCGCGCATGCGTGCGTGCTCGTGTGTGTGTATTTTTTGGAGTTGGTTTATTCTAGTCACAGCGACTTATCTTTGTTAAATTCGGGATGCACTCCCCCAGAGAGCGCGTCGCCACAAGCGCAGCGCCTACACCCATTATATTTTTAGGGAGGCAGGGTGAGGAGGGGGTGGGGGCAGGCTTGGGAAAACTAGTTGTCAATTTGTTCATACCAGGCAGCTGAGATATCACGTTTTATATTTCATTACAAACAATTAGCAGCAGGTTGGGCTTACCAGCAGAAGTTTACAGTTACAAAACACACAAAAACCCACCCCAACAAATTTGGACGGTTTCAAAATGTTGTATACGGTTGCTTACAAAAACCAATGTTTTTCAAACCTTTCGTCTGACAAAGAAAGAACACAAAAAACAACAACAACAACAACACACACAAATATGACAAGCCCACACGCAAACAAACATCATTATTATCAATCCAGATTGCATAACACCGAAGCAATAACGTTAGATAAAGCAAGAAGCAAGCGAACTACACATTGTGTAATAAACAAACCCATCAAGACCTTAACGGCAAAACAAGGCAACACAACTAGAGAGTCCTCCTTGGTTCACGCAGTTTGGTAAAAACGAATGATGCGCGCTGATAAACGAAACCAGTGATTTTCCTAAGATTTAAAAGCGACGCACTGAGAATACTAGGTTTAGGGAAACGAGTTTCCATGGCTTTAGCGAGACACCCACTCACAGCTCGTTTACGCCAACAGCTTTTGTTTTTTTGCGGCGCAAACTAAATCATTCCAGTAGTTCTTTAAAGCAAAGTCAATAATTTGAGTACCAGTACCAAAACTAAACAGAGCCACAGAGTCTATCTGTCCGTTATCCCTGTTTCCCTGTGTGTCTCTGTCTCTGTTTCTGTCTGTCTGTCTCTTTCTCTCTCTGTCTCTCCGTGTGTCTCTGTCTCTGTTTCGGTCTGTCTGTCTGTTTCTCTCTCTCTCTGTGTCTGTTTCTCTCTGTGTCTCTCTATGTGTCTCTGTCTCTGTTTATATCTGTCTCTGTTTCTGTCTGTCTCTGTTTCTGTCTGTTTCTGTGTCTGTCTGTCTGTTTCTGTTTCTCTCTATGTCTGTGTCTCTGTTTCTGTTTCTGTCTGTCTCTCTCTCTCTGTCTCTCTGTGTCTCTCTGTGTGTCTCTCTCTGTCTCTGTCTCTCTCTCTGTCTCTCTCTCTCTCTCTCTCTCTCTCTCTCTCTCTCTCTCTCTCTCTCTCTCTCTCTCTCTCTCTCTCTCTCTCTCTCTCTCTCTCTCTCTCTCTCTCTCTCTCTCTCTCTCTCTCTCTCTCTCTCTCTCTCTCTCTCTCTCTCTCTCTCTCTGTCTCTCTCTCTCCCTGCTTATCTCAGCTTTTCCTCCCCTCTGTCTTTTCAAGTGTTCATATTATAAATGTGAATGCTTTTTTAAAGCGTGCATTACTGGACACTGATACAAACAAATCTTAAACGTTTTCATCCTCAAACAAAAAGCAAACAAGACACAAAGTTCCTGTAGGAAGTGAGGGAAGAGACGTGTGTCACGTGTTCACAGTGTTGTCTTTGATGGAACCCCCCCCCCACCTCTCAAGGTCTTTCGTCCTCTGCTTAGAATAAATTCCCATTATTGATGTTAATTTATCATAGGCCTACATACACTTTCTCAGCGCTCGACTGTGGTGCTCAAGGTCGCAGGTTCGAGTCCAGATTGGAGTTTGATTTTTCTGTCCTGAAAACCCTCTCTGTCCACCCAGCAGTGAATGGGTACCTGATTCGTTCAGGGAAGGTTAAAAGGCGGCGGAACTAAATGCTCCGCCTTCCAAACAGCTGTGCTTTTGACACGGTGAACCTCTAACAGTTCCTGCCCCTACATATTATAGGCTATGTGAATGCTTTTTTAAACCTTCCATGATGCCGTGCCCTTGACACGGTGAATCTTAACAGTTCACTCATCCTACGGCCAATAAGCTATGGGACACCTTTACCTTTACCTTCCATGATGCCGTGGGAAGACACGTGTGAACCTCTCACAGTTCACTGCCCCTACGGCCTAGGCTATGGGACACCTTTACCTTTACCTTCCATGATGCCGTGCCCTTGACAGAGTAAACCTCTAACAGTTCATGCCCCTACGGCCGATAGGCTATACACACTTTACCTTCGCATGATGTGGTGCTCCTTGACACGGTGAACCTCTAACAGTGGAGTGCCCCTACGGCCTGGCCTAGGCTAAGGACACCTTTACCTTTACCTTCCATGATGGGTGCCCTTGACACGGTGAACAGGGAACAGTTCACTGCCCCTACGGCCGATAGGCTATAGGACACCTTTACCTTCCATGATGCCGTGCCATTGACACGGTGAACCTCTAACAGTTCACTGCCCCTACGGCCGATAGGCTATATGACACCTTTACCTTGACCACCTTTTACACTTTCTCATGGCAAAGAACAAAACAAAATCTAGTTTTTCACGTTTGCTACTATAGTTTGTTTGACACATATATGGTTTTATGATAATTATAAACAATATGTGACCTATCACAACCAAAGAGACAATACGTGTTAAAATGACCATTTTCTGAGAACATTTTACATATAGAGACTTTAGACAATTCTCCTTCTAATAATATAAGAACCATTCATATATATGCGTTTTCGTCCCAGAGTTATGAGCATTTACATTTGGTAGTGTGACTGTCCGCCCTTTTGAGAAATCACAGTCTAGTCTGTGATATTCAACGGCGCTTTTGTAAAGCGCATCGAACATACTACTGTATGGATTTTTGCGCTATATGAAATAAAATGATTATTAAATTATTATTAGTCTAAAGTCTAGCCTAGCCTAAGAAAATGCATCAACCTACACATATTGAATGTATTTGGAGACCATAATAAAGATTATCTTGCAGAGGTATAAAAAATAAGATGTTAGAGAGCACGAAAATACCTACGACTCAAAATGATAAAAAAAAGAGATTTTTAAAATAATACTTTCCAAGCCTGTTGCGAGAAGCTAGCCCAGCGACTTAATGTCCCTTTTGTGGTGCTGGGTCACATATAGTAGCAGCTGTTGTTGTTGCTGCTGCTGATGCTGTTGCAGTTGTTGCTGCTGTTGTTGATATAGTTGTGTTTGTCGACAGTCGACGGATATCTTTCTTTGTGCTTTTTGTGTGCACCTACTGTCAAAGATAAAGTACCCACGTTTCAAGGCTGCAGTTTTTTGGACAACATTACTTTTTTTTTTATATATATCTCCTCCTCGTTTGGTTATTATTATTATTATTATTATTATTATTATTATTATTATTATTATTATTATATTTCACTGTCATCCGTGTTCCCTTACTGCCTCCACGTCATTTAAAATATTGTTCCGAGCCAGATCTACACATCTGGGCACTCTTGGATTTGCTACACATTTTGAGCACTATTAACGAAAACATTGTGCGATGATACATAAGCATACACATTCAACAAAGTATCCCCCACCCCTTTCCCCCCACAAATTACCCCCCAAACCACCCAATCAACAAATAGTGTACAATGGTATGTAAGCATAAACATTCAACAAAGTAGCCCCCCCCCCCCCCTTTCCCCACAAATTACCCCCCCCCCAAACCAAACCACCCAATCAACAAAACAGTGTACAATGATACATAAGCATAAACATTCAACAAAGTAGCCCTCCCCTTTCCCCACAAATCATTCCCAAAACCACCCAATCAACAAATAGTGTACAGTGGTACGTAAGCATAAACATTCAACAAAGTACCCCCCTCCCTTTCCCCACAAATTACCCCCCCCCCAACCACCCAATCAACAAAACAGTGTACAATGATGCATAAGCATAAACATTCAACAAAGTACCCCCCCCCCCCCCCCCCCTTTCCCCACAAATTATTCCCAAAACCACCCAATCAACAAAATAGTATACGATGATACATAAGCATAAACATTAAAAAAAAGTACCCCCCCCCCCCCCCATTTCCAAAGACAATATCCCCCAAACCACCCAATCAACAAAATCGTGTACAGTGATACATAAGCACATACATTCAACAAAGTAACCCCCCAACCCTTATCCCAACAAATTATTCCCCAAACCATCACAGTCACTGCATCTCTTGCTTCATAAGACACATCACACCATCCACATTGCACTGAACCGGAGTAAGTGTTTGTTTGTTCTTGCAAAGAAAGAAACGAATTGAACCACACGCTATCAATGTAACTGGATCATGTGACACTGCTTGTCAGTTGTCAAGCACGTTGTGACATTCTGTCCTCATCACAAGACCGACCATTGGAACCACTTTGTAAAAGTCGAGACACACGCTGTTAGTCTTTACTCTTTCCCCATGGTAACACTGTGATACTCATGTAATGCTATCTCTGTGTTAACATGGGGAAAGAGTGGAAAACTAGCAATGTGTATGTCGACCTTAAATTAACCAAGATCCAGTTAGCGTTCACACACCATTTGAATGAAGAATTGTTTGCCTAGAAACAGTTCCAAAAAAGAAACCAACCCGTGGATAGTTATTGAGCTGACGAAAAGGAAAACAAAATGGCGCCCTGAACAATCAAAGTAGGAGAAACTGTCACAGAAAACGACCAGCTTGAAAAGAAAGTGGATCCTCGTTGAAACCCATTGGAGAATTCACCAGTGTACAATGATAACAACCACACAGAATGTATGTCCTCAGATTGTCTGAAAGGTAGCGCACAAGGTATGTGCAAACTGCATACTGCAACGGGAACTATTGTTATTGTCTTGTCCGTGTATGTGTATGCGCCCGTGTATGCTTTGTCCGTCCGTCCATGCTGCCACACCTATAAACAGCGGAGAAGATGGAATGGTATCACTCGGGAACCAAAAATGGAACAACCCAGCCAATGATTATGTGGTACGCACGCCTGCGAAAGAAACTTTGAACCCGCTTTGGTCCACCCTTGTTCTTATTTAATTTATTTATTGTTTAATTCCATAGAAGACAAAGTGAGCATGGCATCCACTTCTCTGTCGAAAACCTTGTCCATTTTGGTGATCTGCGCTAATTCCAGAACGGATTCACCGCATCCTTCCAGAATTAATTGTCTTCACATTCTAACACTTCCTGGATTCAGACCTATTTTACCGTCGACTTTGTTCTATGATAATCTGTCAGTCACTAAGAAAATCAATCGTTGCTTTTAATTATTTAGTATATAATAGCAGAGAAGGCTTTGCCTCCCTTACATCATCCCAAAAACTTCTTGTTTCAGAATAAATTATAGTCACAGCCCTTTCATTTTAGGATAACTTGTCCCAAAAATCCTGACAGCCAATCCCTGCATTTAGTTATTGTCCAGCTCCATAGCGGACAAGGTGGACACGACATCCCCTTCCTTAGCGAGGACCTTCTCCATCTTGGTGATAACCTATCCATTGTCAGAGAACTACACGTCTTTGCATTCCACCAGTTTCTTGTTCTTACCCATTGTCCAGCTCCATAGCGGACAAGGTGGACACGACATCCCCTTCCCTGGCGAGCACCTTCTCCATCTTAGTGATGCGCTGCTTCCAGAAGACTTTGCCTTTACAACACGTTCTTATTGCAGAATAATTTATACTCATGGCCCTTTCATCTTAGGATAACTTGTCTCAAAAACCTGAATGTCAATTCCTGCATATAGTATTGTCCAACTCCATAGCGGACAAGGTGGACACGACATCCCCTTCCTTGGCGAGGACCTTCTCCATATTGGTGATAACGTATCCACTGTCAGAGAACTACACGTCTTTGCATTCCAACAGTTTCTTGTTCTTATTTACTGTCCAGCTCCATAGCGGACAAAGTGGACACGACATCCCCTTCCCTGGCGAGGACTTTCTCCATCTTAGTGATACGCTGCTTCAGCTTGAGCTGGGTGGAGTTGAAGTCGGACAGGAGGCGGGCGAACCTGGTGGACAGGTTGTCTAGGGAGCACTCCAGCCGCTCCATCTTCTGCTCCGTGCTCAGCTGGTGCTCCATCTCCTTCCGCACCGCGTCCTGCCAAAGGAAAAAACAACACTTGGCTCTCAGTACCGCAGCTTTTGGGATTAAAACTGATCCTCCATCTCCTTGCTGACCGCGTCCTGCCAAAGGAAAAACAACACTTGGCTCTCAGTACCGCAGCCTTTGGGCTTAAAACTGATCCTCCATCTCCTTTCTGATCGTTTCCTGCCAAAATGAAAACATGTTTTTGCTCTCAGTAGTACTGCAGCTTTTGGGCTTATAGCAGCTCCTTCCTCCATCTCCTTGCGCACCGTGCTGCGTCTTGGAACTTGATCATGATGGGAAATACGGTGATGATGGTAATAGTTGGTAGGAATGACATCAAAATACGGCTCACGAAAATACGGCTAAGAAAATTGGTCAGCTTGACATGAAAATACGGCTCAGAAGATGAGTCAGCATGGCATGAAAATACGGCACAGAAGATGAGTCAGCATGGCATGCATGACATACGGCACAGAAGATGAGTCAGCATGACATGACAATACGGCACAGAAGATGAGTCAGCATGGCATGACATACGGCACAGAAGATGAGTCAGCATGACATGACAATACGGCTGAGAAGATGAGTCAGCATGACATGACAATACGGCTGAGAAGATGAGTCAGCATGACATGACAATACGGCTGAGAAGATGAGTCAGCATGACATGACAATACGGCTGAGAAGATGAGTCAGCATGACATGACAATACGGCACAGAAGATGAGTCAGCATGACATGACAATACGGCTGAGAAGATGAGTCAGCAGGACATGAAAATACGGCTGAGAAGATGAGTCAGCATGACATGACAATACGGCTGAGAAGATGACTCGGCATGGCATGAAAATACGGCATGTCAGCATGACATGAAAATACGGCAGAAGATGACTCAGATGGCATGAAATTACGGCTGAGAAAATTGGTCACAAACACATGAAAATACGGCTTGGAAGACGGGTCACAATGACATGAAAATACGGCTCGGAAGATGGGTCACAGTGACATGAAAATACGGCCCACATGGTGGGATAGCAAAACAAAAGAATGGAAGAATGAAATGTTATTCATATTGAAGTTATTACGGATGGCGATGATGGTAGTAGTACTGCTGCTGCTGCTACTACTACTACTACTACTACTAACTACTACTACTACTACTACTGCTGCTGCTACTACTACTACTACTACTACTACTACTACTACTACTACTACTACTACCACCATTACTACCACTATCACTTCCATCACTACTACTACTACTACTACTGCTAACTACTACTACTACTACTACTACTACTACTACTACTACTACTACTACTACTACTACTACTACTACTACTACTACTACTACTACTACTACTACTACTACTACTACTACTACTACTACTACTACTACCACTATCACTTCCATCACTACTACTACTACTACTACTACTACTACCACCATTACTACTATTACCACTATCACTTCCATCACTACTACTGCTACTGCTACTACTACTACTACTGCTGCTGCTGCTACTACTACTACTACTACTACTACTACTACTGCTACTACTACTACTACTTCTTCAACTGCTGCTACTACTGCTACTGCTACTGCTGCTACTATGCCTACTGCTACTGCTACTGCTGCCTATTACTTACTCCTTTATTATACAGCACTTCTTATTTTCTTCCACCTATCTTTACTGTGCTTCCATTCATCTTCTTGGTCGCCCTTTTATCCTCTCCCTCCTTACCCTATTCATCATTATCGCCACAACAATCATCATAATCATCGTCATCATCATCATCGTCATCACCACCATCATCGTTGTAGTCGTCGTCATCATCATCATCATCAGTATCCTCCCCTCCTCCTCCTCATTATCATCTTTCTCCTCCTCCTCTTCATTATTATTATTATCATCATCATCATCATCATTCCTCCTCCTCCTCTTCATTATCATCATCATCATCATCTTCCTCCTCCTCCTCTTCATTATCGTCAGCATCATCATCATCTTCCTCCTCCTCCTCTTCATTATCACCGTCATCATCACCATCATCCTCTTCATTACCATCATAATCATCTTCCTCCTCCTCAGACTCATTATCATCATTATCATCTTCCTCCTCATCCTCTTCATTATCATCATCATCATCTTCCTCCTCCTCAGCCTCATTATCATCTTCCTCCTCATCCTCTTCATTATCATCTTCCTCCTCCTCCTCGTTATCATCATCATCGTTATCCTCCTCTTCATCATCATCCCTATCATCATCACCACAAAAATCCGCCTCCTCCTCCTCCTCCTCATCATCATCATCACCATCCTCCTCCTCCTACTGCTCATCATCATCATCATCATTATTATCCTCTTCTTCCTCCTCCTCACCATCATCGTCACCACCATAACCATCCTCAACCTCCCATCCTTACCTCATCCAGAAGATTGTCCTTCTTGAGAATCTGCCTCCCGACCTCCATCAGCTTGTGCTTGGCATCCGGATACTCGGTCAGCGCGTCCCACAGAGCGTCCTTGGACAGGCAAAACAAATCGCTGTAGCCGATCGACCTCACGTTGGCCGTCCGCCGGTTCCCGGTCTTGTTCCCGGCGATGTTCAAGATGCTCACTTCGCCGAAGACGGAGCCGTCGCTGAGCGTGGCGTAGATGGTATGCCCGTCGTCGGCGACCACGCTGAGCTTGCCTCGTTTGACGATGTACATTTCTCGGCCGATGTCGCCCTTCCGGCAGATGTAGTCTCCCGGGGAGAAGATCTGCAGGCGGAGTTTGAGGACGAGTTCTACCAGCAGGCCCGGCTCGCAGTCTTGGAAGATGGTGACTCGTTTCAGCGTGTCTAGGTGCACCTGGGGTTAGAAATCGAGGAAAAAGTGTTTTTAGTATTTGTTGTTGCTGTTGTTGTTTGTTGTCATTTTTGTCATTGTCATTTTTGTCATTGTCTTTTTCGTCAGTCGTCGCCTTTGTCACCAGTCATCATCATCATCATCATTGTAATCGTTTTCGTTATCATCATCGTCGTCGTCGTCGTCGATGTTATCATCATCATCATCATTTTCTTCTTCTTCTTCTTCTTCTTTTTTTTTTCTTCTTCTTTATCCTCCTCCTCCTCCTTCTCCTCCTAATCTTCGTCTTTTATCATCCTCATCCTCTTCGTCATTGTTGACGTTGTTGCTGTCGTCCCATCTTCTTCTGAATAATGCATTAGTAATGGATAAGACAAAAACGAATGGAAGACATGCATTTTCAAAATGTTACAAAGTGCACACACAGAAACATGTGTTGAACTTCGGGTATTCATGGAACTATCTTACTCACTACGCCCTCCTCCGCTTTAGTGCAATAAATGGACAATTCTCAGCCCCCCTCCTCACACCCCCCTCTCTCTATATCAGTATCTCTCTCTGCATCTCTGTGTCTCTTTCTCTGTCTGTCTCTCTGTGTCTCACTGTCTGTCTGTCTGTCTGTCTCTCTGTCTCTCTCTCTCTGTCTCTCTCTCTCTCTCTCTCTCTCTCTCTCTCTCTCTCTCTCTCTCTCTCTCTCCCCCCTCTAACCCCCCCCCCCCCCCCTCTCTCTCTCTCTCTCTCTCTCTCTCTCTCTCTCTCTCTCTCTCTCTCTCTCTCTCTCTCTCTCTCTCTCTCTCTCTTCTCTCTACCAGACTCCTAGTGGCTGGGAGCTGAATAGTTTTGTAGGGATTTCTGAAATAATCTTCTAAAACACTCTTACGTTTTGCTTCTAAGCTTAGAGAACTTAAGGATCCATTTTTAGTCTTTTGATGTGACACAGTCACCATTGAAACAGAATGATAAAACGGATTACAAATTAATAAAAGAACAAAATATTAAATAAAATAAAAAAAACAAGAATGGAAAAACAAATATTTAAAAAATCACACCATTTTTTCTTGCTAAACGGAAAACAAAGAAAACTGCTTAAATGGAAGAAAGGAAAATAAAATTTAAAACAAAAAGGGGAAACACAATGAAAGAAACGGGTAAAAGAATGAAATGAAATAAAACCACAGCAGAGATAGAGAAGAAGAAAGACAGAATGAAAGAAAGAAAGAAAGAAGGAAAGAAGGAAACAACAAGAAGTAAACGAACCCCCCCTACCTGAATGGCCATCTCGGCCTTGAGTTTATCTGGCAGAGCGGACAGCACCTCCTCCTCGTTCAGCGACTGTTTGTTGGTCCACAGGTAGTCGAACCACTTGATGACCCTCTCCTCCAGCTCCTTGGACACCTTGCGGAACTCCATGTACTGCTTCACGCCGTCCATCTTCTGCTGGAACTCCGACCTGGCCGCGTTCATGTTGGTGATCATGCTGCCCACGTTGCCCACGATGGTGGCGAAGATGAGCACCCCTATCAGAAAATCCACCACCACGAACAGATACTCCACGTCCAGCTCCGGCTGAGGCGTTTCCCCTATAGTCGTCAGCGTCAAAGTCGACCAGTAAAAACTGTAGATGTATTTCCGCGTTAGAGGCTGATACTTCGACACGGAGATGTTGGGGTACACCCAGCGGTCCGTCCCGAAGCCTATGGCCCCGCTGATAGCGAAGTAGATGCAAGCGTTCCAGTGGATGATGATGAGGATGTAGAGGATGAGCGTCATGATCCGCCAGAGGCCCGTGAAGTTCGTGCGGGTTTCCGTGCGGTTGAAGAACTCGAAGAGGCGCCGGATTCGCAAGAGCCGGTTGAATCGGACGTAAGGCTTGTGCAGTCCTACGGCGAAGTAGAGCAGATCCGTGGGGAGGATGCTGATCGCGTCGGAGTAGAACACTCGGTCCTTCATGTAGTTGCGACGCATCTTGGCAGGGTCGACCACTAGCATGCCTTGCTCCAGGAAAGCTGTGGACAGAGATGGATTGATAAAGGTCAGGTCACATTCTTCGACTGTGTCGAAAGGAAGTGGTCGTGGGTTTCGACCAACGAAACGTTCAACAAATATGGACAGAGATTATTGATAAAGGTCAGGTCACATTCTTCGACTGTGTCGAAAGGACGTGGTCGTGGGTTTCATCCAACAAAATTGTCAATAAAGATGGACAGAGATTACTGATAAAGGTCAGGTCACATTCTTCAACTGTGTCGAAAGTTAGTGGTCGTGGGTTTTGTCCAACGAAACTTTCAATAAATATGGACAGAGATTGATTAAGTTCGTATCAGGCTGTGCGTTTAAGTCGAATTAAAGGAGCACTGATTTTCAGTCAACATGACTTTCACTAAATATTGACAGTGAATGATTCAGGTCGTATCACACTGTTCACTCACTCACACACACATACATACACAGAGAGAGAGAGAGACTTTCACTAGAGAGAGAGAGAGAGAGAGAGAGAGAGAGAGAGAGAGAGAGAGAGAGAGAGAGAGAGAGAGAGAGAGAGAGAGAGAGAGAGAGAGAGAGAGAGAGAGAGAGAGAGAGAGAGAGAGAGAGAGAGAGAGAGAGAGAGAGAGAGAGAGAGAGAGAGAGAGAGAGGGAAAGAGCCAGAGACATACATAAACACACACACACACACACACACACACACACACACACACACAACACATGAGCGCGCACGTACACACACTCACACACACATTCAGCATGCTTCAAGTATAAGTATAAACGCTACCAATTTAAGATAAATTCAGCGGTCAAAACAACATTAATAACCACAACAATATACATTCATATACACATGCACAAACACACGCACACACACACACACACATAGACATAGAGACAGAGAGAGAGAGAGAGAGAGAGAGAGAGAGAGAGAGAGAGAGAGAGAGAGAGAGAGAGACACACACACACACACACACACACACACACACACACACACACACACACACACACACACACACACACATACACACATACACACACACACACACACACACACACACACACACACATAAAAACAAAGTCAATACTGACAGAAAGCGGCAACCAAGGAAACAAAAAGAAATCAGGTTTTGAGTTAATCCGGATCAGCAGCAAAAACTCAGCATCAAAGCGCACCGGATTTTCAACTAAGCCATGCCTATTGTTGCCCCGAATCCACAGTCAACAGACACACAGTCAAGCAGGAAGGAAGACAGACAGGTAGACAAACAGACAGAGAGGCAGATAAGCAGACAGACAGGCAGAAAACAACAAGCACTTCGACTGGCAAAGCCACAAGGCAACTAACACAGCCTTTAAAACACAGCGGTACACAAAGTATGTGTATGCTAGTCTGCCGTTTCAGACAATGACTGCCAGATAGCAGAGGGGGGCAGATACTATTCTAGCGGGCTGGGACGGTATTCATGTCGAGATAGCATGAGACTTAGCATGATGCTAACTTAGAAGCTCTTCCAAAAGTCCTATTAAATCCTATAGGACATTGGAAGAGCTTCTAAGTTAGCATCATGCTAAGTCTCATGCTATCTCGACATGAATACCGTCCCTGGGCGATAATTTGTTTATAGTGGAGATGCCTTGCCCAGGGTACATCCCCACTCTCTAGGCCAATGGGATTTGAGGCTATGAGGAAGGCCCCCAAAGGCCAGCCCATCCCTTTGGCTGCAGCACCAGAGCCGGTGTCAAGGCCCCCTCGTTCGAGAGTCATAGTCTTCCACAAGAGACTAAACTGTACCGTGATTTTCCATTACTGTAGAAAATCATCTATTGTACAGCTCTCATGTTATTGTTGGCCCCCTACTACAGGCTGATGTCAGCCAATGATAAAAGCCATTTAAGTAAAGGGCCCAACACAAAGTATACTTGGTTTATAAATGCAAAATGTGTGAAACTTGAGATTAAGAAAAAAGAAGCAGTTTTGTTAACTTGAAGTGTCAGTTGTTAAAATAAAGAATATAAAATAAAGTTAAACGATAATCGGATTGAATTCGCATAAGCATGTTTAAGTAGAGCTTCAATGGAAATACATTTTCGGCAGCGATTTTACAACGTCTATGTCGTGACCTAATTGTCTAGATTAAATGTTATCCATTTAACTTTTCATTGACATTATGGGGTAACAGACTATATTAAGCTGTCTTTGTGAATCGAACTGTTGCACTATGTCGTCTCTTCCGGTTATTCAGCAACCTAGGACAAAATAAAAAAGGACAATAAGATCCGTTCGAGGATTTGTCCTCAAACGGGCAACACGTTATTTATGCACTTTTTTCAGCCACCTTTCGTTCGCTCGCCCTCTGTCTCTCTCTGTGTCTCTCTGTCTCTTTCTCTCCGTCTCTGTTTCTGTCTCTCTCTCTCACTCACTCACTCTCTCTCTCTCTCTCTCTCTCTCTCTCTCTCTCTCTCTCTCTCTCTCTCTCTCTCTCTCTCTCTCTCTCTCTCTCTCCCCCTCTCTCTCTTTCTTTCTCTCTCTCTCTCTCTCTCTCTCTCTCTCTCTCTCTCTCTCTCTCTCTCTCTCTCCCCCCCTCTCTCTCTTCTCTCTCTCTCTCTCTCTCTCTCTCTCTCTCTCTCTCTCTCTCTCTCTCTCTCTCTCTCTCTCTCTCTCTCTCTCTCTCTCTCTCTCTCTCGATTGTAATGTCAATGAATATGGCAATTAAAACTTTCCCAAGTTTTCAAGTTTCAAATCTCTCTCTCTCTCTCTCTCTCTCTCTCTCTCTCTCTCTCTCTCTCTCTCTCTCTCTCTCTCTCTCTCTCTCTCTCTCTCTCTCTCTCTCTCTCTCTCTCTCTCTCTCTCTCTCTCTCTCTCTCTCTCTCTCTCTCTCTCTCTCTCTCTCTCTCTCTCTCGCTCCAAAGAAAAATCAATTAACATCTCTATCTTTCACTACGCTTGTCACTCTTTCTTTTCCCTTTTTCTTTTCCTTTTGTCACCTTCTCCAATCGACTTTCTCTGTCTCTCAAACTTCAACTCTTCTTCTTCTTCTTGGAGCAGGGCGGCTCTCGTGTCGATAGGGCAGGCGTGGCTGGTGCATCTCTGGGTCTCATCAGCACCTTCGGGTGTTTCTTTTTCAGTCCATGTCTTTTTCTTCCCCCCCCCCCCCCTCTCCAATCTTTTCCGTTTCTCTTTCTCAATGCTAGCCAGCCTCCAATTTCCTATTCCATTAGAACACTGTCACATAAATGGCTCTGTCGCAGGCAAGAAAAAGACACATTCTCGGTTTTTTTCTCTCGATTTTTTGACGTTGGTGTTTTTCTTTTGAATTAGGCTTGAATTCTGTTAGTCTTTTTTGATGGCCATGGGTATTGCTATTGGCATGGGCAATGGCGTTAAGATGCAGTAGCATACTGACATTTCCCAAAATATTTGTCTTTGTGTATTTCATTGTGTGTTCCATGTACTGGGTTCTATTATTTATTAAAAAGAAATGATGTTGAGTTTCTGTCTGTGTCTTATTTTATTATTATAATCATATTGAAATCCAGAACGATGCAAGAACAAATCTGCAATTGCGAGTGTCATAACAAATCCAGATGTATTAAAAAAAAAGACATTTCCCAAAACAAGAAAAAACACGTAAAGCATATGCTTAAAACAACATTCTAATGGATCTTTCTAAAAACCTAAATCCTAATACTGTTAACAAAACCAACAACACAAAAACCTCACGATTTATAAAATTCAAAAACCTAATGCATCTATACAACAAAAAACATCCAAATGCATTTCCAAACACTCCTCTATGATTAGA
>CM065691.1:53790857-53803357 GCA_017654935.2 Phymorhynchus buccinoides
CACACTCGAGCGCGCGCAATCACACACACACACAGACACACACACACACACACGCAGTCTGCCTCCACCCACCCACCCCCTCTCTCTCTCTCTGTGTCTGTGTCTGTCTGTGTGTGTCTGTGTTTCACACACATACACACATACTGACACAAACACTCTCTCTCTCTCTCTCTCTCTCTCTCTCTCTCTCTCTCTCTCTCTCTCTCTCTCTCTCTCTCTCTCTCTCTCTCTCTCTCTCTCTCACCAACATAGATAGACTTGTGGTTGACAAACCAAATCCTAGGAAACACATTCTCCTGATGCTCTTGTGCCTATTAATTAATACTTGTCCAAGACGCATCATTTTCATCTTCATCTTGTTAGAAGCGAATCCCACATTCTTCTTCCAATCGTTTACTGTTCCTGTCTTGCTGTTATTATTTATAGTTTATTTCATTCTGCCCCCCCCAATTTTTTTAATTTTTAAATGTGATGCTGTTTCAGCGCTTATGCATTTTTTTCTTATAATTATTAAAATATAAAAGCTCATTCATCGTGGAAGATATTTCTTCTCATTCTGTTTGTCTACCTTTTGTTTTGTTTTTATTCATATGACTTTAATAAAAAAAACTAAAAAACTTATATTATAGATGTTTTAAAAAAAAGAAAGAAATATGTCTGTATGTTAAAGACCCCCCACGTCACGTGTCACTTTCCCTCTTATGCTTGGAAGATTTCTTAAGATTTCTTACCAGCTATAAGAGGGAAAACACGTGCAAAACCATGATTTTGGCACGTGACGTGGTGGGTCTTTAAGACAATAAGCTTACCAAGAAAAGATTGCTGAAGAAACAAAATCAACCCCCCCGCCTTAAAACCCCCCACTAAAAAACAAACAAACAAACAAAAACAAAATGATCAGCTAAAAATGTAGCAATATATTTTGTTTCTGTTAGAACAGAAAAAACCCTGCTTAATTTTAAGTCTGTCGCTAGTAATTTAATTTCTCAGCAGCAATTACAATAATCATCATTGACGTGCGATTACATGCTTGCTAATTGCAGCTTCTGGGGCGAAATTTCAGTTAAATGCAAAGTTCGTTTTTTGTTTTGTTTGTTTCTCTTCTTGCTTGAAAGACAACTCTTCCTGTTCCCCACCCACCCCCTCTCTCTCTCTCTCTCTCTCTCTCTCTCTCTCTCTCTCTCTCTCTCTCTCTCTCTTCTTCCCGAATCACCATGCGTATTTCGTTGATCTTGTTTTAAAACGATCAGTCATCCCATGCTGATTTAAAATTTCTTGACTAGTTTTTTCTTTCTCGTATTTTCTTTTAAAATTGTTGTTGACGTCATGGGGAATGGAGGTCAGTTAAACTGTTTTAAAGTCTGGACGTGCATGTTGCTATAATTATTTGTTTCTTGCTGATTTTTTCTCTCGATTTTAATTGTTCTTCGAAAATAACGAGGGATATAAACACGCTTTAAGGAATTACGCATTCCAGTTCAAAACAGATGACGTTGCGAGTCAGTTGGGTTGGAAAATAATTATGGAATAAGCGTTTCTGATGGGCAGATGGGAGGTAACTCTAGTGGCTTACTTTCTATTTCCCTCGGTCAAATAGAAAGCAAAACGGGATATTTACGAAAGCGCGGTTTTTTTACGCAGCGGGGAGACCAGTGAAAACTGAAAACCAGATACTTACGTAGCTTACCCTTTATGGCCATATGGCCCGGGAACGCAGAAGAAGAAGAAGAATGCCTGCCATGCGCCAACATTGACATACCTTCATGAATAGACAGATGGACCTACTGAAAATCCACACACACACACACACACACACACACACACACACACACACACACACACACACACACACACACACACACACACACACACACACACACACACACACACGCACACACACACACACACACACAACAACACAACAACAAAAACCAAACACACACACACACACACACACACACACACACACACACACACACACACACACACACACACACACACACACACACACAACACACACACACACAACACACAAAACAACACACACACACACACACACACACACACACACACACGCACGCACACACACACGCACGCACGCACGCACGCACGCACACGCACGCACGCACACACGCACACACACACACACACACACACACACACACACACACACACACACACACACACACACACACACACACCAAAAAAAACACCACCCACACACCTTACTGTGTAAGAAAATTCGACGATAAAGAACAAAACTAGCTATTCGATACACACACAAATACCACTGCAAGAATACATTCTCTAAAAACTAAAAAAGTTAAAGCGTTCTTATTTACGAAAAAGCAAAAAACTGAAACAGACTGCAACGTCACCGGAACATACAACAAACAAACAACTACACGACAAGTGCAAAGTGACGTTATTTTATTCACAAGAGACAAAACAAAACTACTGGATATTTGACTTTATTATGCTTTACGTCCTCCCGGCCAAAGCCATATGGGAGAACTGGATATTTCGGCGAATGCGCCTTTATAAACATACCCCCCCCACCCCCCCCCACCCCCACCCGGATCTTACAAAAAAACACAAAACACAAAAAAACAGATTAGCGAGGGATATGGGGAGTGAAGGAGTACAGAAGACTGGAGGGAAAAGAACAGATCTTTGAGCTCTTTGACATGATTTGTGTGTCCCTTCCTGTTCCCATCCGTCGTTCCTGGAGCTTCCTACTGTCAGCATCCCCCTTCCTCTGCCGATTGTCCCACTGTCTGGAACTCCAGGACTGTTGGCTGGCACCAATTTCCGTTGTCTACTTCTATTATTTATCCCTCTCTCTCTTTCTCTCTCTCTCTCTCTCTCTCTCTCTCTCTCTCTCTCTCTCTCTCTCTCTCTCTCTCTCTCTCTCTCTCTCTCTCTCTCTCTCTCTCTCTCTCTCTCTCTCTCTCTCTCTCTCTCTCTCTCTCTCTCTCTCTCTCTCTCTCTCTCTCTCTCTCTCTCTCTCTCTCTCTCTCTCTCTCCAGGAGAAGGGAAGGTGGGGGTATAAACTTTGTGTATGGGTCGATGGCCTTAACAAATATTTATATATATATACATGGGTGCAACTCCCCATTATGAAAAAAAATGAAAGGCAGGGGTCCAGGGACCCATGGCCCTGGCAGGGTACAGGGGCAGAGCCCCGACGGACGATTCAGAGGACAACTAAAGAGAGATACATAACGAGACAGACAGACAGTTAAAATTATAGACAGAGAGAGAGTTTGATGAGCCTTACAAAATTATTACATTGCCTTTGTAATCTTCCAAGATAAAACAACTAAATTCAAAATCCACCAAATCGCTTGTGGTCAATTTGTTGTTGTTGTGATGAATTAAAAAAAACCTGAAGTTCAGTTTCTGGTAAAATTAAAAATACTGAAATCAGTATACAAATTAAAGAGTAGCACCCATGTATATATATTAGTGTTAGTGTCAATGTTCGATTCTCTCTCTCTCTCTCTCTCTCTCTCTCTCTCTCTCTCTCTCTCTCTCTCTCTCTCTCTCTCTCTCTCTCTCTCTCTCTCTCTCTCTTCCTCCCTACTCCCCCCCCTCTCTCCCATCTCTGTTAATGATGTAATGCTTGCTATCCTATTTTGTCTCGATGCTCCATCACTTAACAATTGATGATAAACAGCTTACACACACACACACACACACACACACACACACACACACACACACACACACACACACACACACACACACACACACTCATGCACGCACACACGCACGTACACGCACACACACGCGCACACACACACTCGTGGAGGGGGTGGGGTCGTCCAGCTCCCCGTATGGAGGCACGAGGCATCCACCCACGGCCCCCAAAGAATCAACTAACAGACAAGAAAAACCACAACAACATTGGAGTCCCATGCATGGGCATAATCGAGTACGTTATTTCTGCTTTTAAAGACAATTGCATTCCCACCTTATGATAGGGAGAAAGGTGGTTAAGACGTTCGCCTGCCAAATGCAATGCGTGACTGCAGCGTGAGTGACCCGGGTTCGAATCCCTTTCTTTCTAGTTTGACAGGAAATCGAACTGAACGTCCAGTCCTTCGGATGGGGACTTAAAGCTAGTCTGACCCGTGCGCTTTACGCACGTAAAAATCCCACTGCAGTTGAAAGTCGGTAAGAGCAGGGAGAAATTCCGCTGCCGGGTATGGCCAAATTGATAGTTGGGTTTTCTAAGTGTGATCCCCCCTCCTCACCCTGTACCCCCCCAAAAAAAAAAAGAAGAAAAAGGGGTAGGCGCTGTACTTGCAGCGACGCGCTCTCCGGGTGAGAGCAGCCCGGATTTCACAGAGATAAGTCACTGTGACTAGAATATACGAAATATGACTGTGTTTCCATGAAAAAGGACCAACCAAACTTTAATCTCATGGGTGCAGGCAGTGACCAAACCTTTGGCCTGAACTTTCTTGCCGGAACCTAATGTACAAAAGAATATCATGTTAACCCTTTCACCGCCAAAGTCACATTTTAGCACCACAGTGGTTTAACACCTAGGTCACTAAAAGGCATCACATTGGGGTCTATTATCCAAAGACCCTATTGTCTTAGTTTTGGGAAGTGGAATGATTTTGTTTTACGTCTCGTCGACCGAGGTCATGTGAGACTTTGGGAAGTAAGGACAGACCTTATTTTATAGATGCCACAGAAAAATCCCCTCAATACTGCAGATGGATTTTGTTCTCTAACCAGTTAATGCAATGGACATTTGGCTGAAAAATGGCTGGTGGTGAAAGGGTTAAAGAGCCCTTTCTTCAGGCACTCAGCTGCCTGAAGCAGCATCAAATTGCCTGAATTCAGGCTTCAGGCATACCCACCTGCACCCCTGCTTTATACTCTTTCCAGCTTCTTCTTTCTGAAAGTGACTGTTTACTTGTGTTCCCTATTCATTCCATAAACGTAGAGAACTATGGGTGAGCATAATTATTATAAGACATTTTATTTTTTGGCAGTTCATTGGTACACAATCCTGTAATCTGCTTACGGCTTAGAGTCAAAACGGACTATATTTAGATAGTCCATTGACTTATTATTGATATTGCAAAAACTAATAAAAAGACTACAAATAATATAAAATGGGGTTTATGCTTTTTATATTTATGCAATCTTTTTTAAATACAAGTTATTAATTTTCGCAATATGTTCAACAATACGTCAATGACTATCCAAAGATAGTTCGCTTTGACTCCAAGCCATCGTTTTATTCTATGCTCCTTATTCTTCTTGTGTTTTCCCTATTCTCCAAGCATTACCATTTCCTCTGATGCCTCTTGAAAGGAGGACTGCTCAACACGTAAGACCACAAACAGAATCCATCCTATCTCTATTCCCGGATTCCTTCTGATGTCTTGTGAAAGAAAGCTCAGAGCTGCTTAGCACGTAAGACCACAACCAGAATCAACCATACCCCCCCTTTTTAGTCCCCGAGCCGAAGGTTCGGGGAGCTATTGTTTTTGTCTGGTCCGTCCGTCCGGTGTCCGTCCGGTGTCCGTCCGTCCGGTGTCCGTCCGTCCGTCCGTCCGTCCGTCCGGCGTGCCTCCGTCCGTCCGGCTATTCGTCCGTTTTTCTAAAAAAAACTATTCAGTCTATCATCATGAAATCTGGTATACTAGTTTGCCAAGATGCAACCTATCCACTGATGTATTTAGTTTTACATTAAGGTCAAGGTCGCGCCAGTTACGGGGTTCAAACCCCGAAACACATAATCGCTAATATCTCGCGAAGTTTTGCATGTATTTTAATGCAGTTGTTTTCACAACATTTCTTGATGAATCGTCTATAACACAGTTGTCATGAATTTTTCTGTGCGCGCGTGTGCGCATGATCGCGCGCGCTCAAATCACGGGTCCGAACCCCAAGGCTATATATAAAAAAAACTATTCAGTTACGTGCTGTTTTGATGCGTTTTTATGTAGTTACGTGCTGTTTTGATGCGTTTTTTATGTATGTGTACAGCCGACACATTCCGATTTCGAAGTACCTCGGTGATGCTGCGAGGGGGCTTTGCAGCCGCTCGGCGTTGCACTTGTTCTGGTTTATTCTGTGTGGTAAATCAGACTCCCTCTCATCACTCGGCCCCAGAACAAAGCACTTGACTGTATGTATGTACACACTTGCCATCCAGACGATCGATACAAGAAGTATGCGCCCCACTTCTAAGTGTTTCCGACTCCCCCGCGCCTAATCGTGCCCCCCCCCCCCCCCCCCCCCGATGACATTTCGGTAGAAAAAAAGAAGTCAAAGATGTTTTACTCCACGCAGGTACTGTTTTAGTAGCAAAGTATTGATCAGTGGGTGAGCGAGGGAGAGAGAGAGAGAGAGAGAGAGAGAGAGAGAGAGAGAGAGAGAGAGAGAGAGAGAGAGAGAGAGAGAGAGAGAGAGAGAGAGAGAGAGAGGAGAGAGAGGGAGAGAGAGAGAGAGAGAGAGGAGAGAGAGAGAGAGAGAGAGAGAGAGAGAGAGAGAGAGAGAGAGAGAGAGAGAGAGTTTTTGTGTGTGTGTGTGTGTGTGTGTGTGTGCGTGCGCGTATGTGTGTGTGGCGCTTAGGTAGGCTTATAATTATGTATATGTGCGCGCGTGCGTGCGTGCGCACGTGTGTGTGTTGTGAGTTGTAAAGTTGATGTCCATGCATCTACAACTATTAAAGAACAATGTTATCCGTATCCGTTAGATCTTCTAGGAGTATGCATAAGTATTCAACACTGCATAACTGCATAAACAACTGCATAGTGTATTCTGTGTCATGAAAATACCCCCCCCCCCCCCCCCCACCACCACCACCACCACCTTACCAGTACTGAAAAGTAGTAGCTGTAATTTATCTTTGTCCGTTTGTTTCTGTGTCCGTCTGTCTCTGTGTCTATCTGTCTGTCTGTCTGTCTGTCTGTCTGTCTGTCTGTCTGTCTGTCTGTCTGTCTGTCTGTCTGTCTCTGTCTGTCTGTCTGTCTGTCTCTCTGTCTGTCTCTCTCTCTCTCTCTCTCTCTCTCTCTTCTCTCTCTCTCTCTCTCTCTCTCTCTCTCTGATTGGAAGAACAGGCATCGCCTATAAACTTTATCCTTGTCAAATAAAGTTGTTCAGTGTCCACTGCTCTCTCTCTCTCTCTCTCTCTCTCTCTCTGTCTCTCTCTCTCTCTCTCTCTCTCTCTCTCTCTCTCTCTCTCTCTCTCTCTCTCTCTCTCTCTCTCTCTCTGTGTATGTTCGCCTATAATGGAGTTCTTTGCTGATGATTTGTTGTCATTGTTGTTTTTCCTTTTTTAACCCCCTCCCCTCTGACATGGGCAGAAGGCCTGGATCAGTAAATTTTGTGAATTGTGAATTGTCTGAACTAGCGCAACGCCGAGTACCGGTAACGCCTAGTAACGGTAACGCCTAGTAACGGTAACGCCAAGTACTGGTATCGCTGAGTACAGCAAATTTGAAGCGATTCGGTTAAGAAACGGCGGAGTTATAAGGCCCCGTTTCCCGTTGGCGCTGCTTTGTTATTGACGCGCTCTCCCTAGTAACGGTAATGCCAAGTACTGGTAACACTGAGTACAGCAAATTTGAAGCGATTCGGTTAAGAAAAGGCGGAGTTATAAGGCACCGTTTCCCGTTGGCGCTGCTCTGAGAGTGATGCGCTCTCCCTAGTAACGGTAACGCCAAGTACTGGTAACGCTGAGTACAGCAAATTTGAAGCGATTCGGTTAAGAAACGGCGGAGTTATAAGGCCCTGTTTCCCGTTAGCGCTGCTCTGAGAGTGACGCTCTCTCCCGATTCCCTTCAAATGTGCTGCCATGCTTTGCCTTGGCCATAGCAAGGATCACAGCAAATTTGAAGTGATTCGGTTAAGAAACGGCGGAGTTATTTGTGAAAAGGTGAAGCGGCGTATATCGCGCGCGTTTCTAAATCGATTCGCTTCCGGTTTGGCATATCGATAGTCACCGTCCCCCGTCATCTACCTTCCACATGCGAAGATAATCCGTCCAGGAATACTGGAGATATGGGCACCGAGAGGCCGGTGGAAACGCGTGTCGCGCATTTGCCAAACAGCGCAAATGACACGACCGCCTCGGTTGCCGTTGGCGTTGCCATCGCCCCGTTAGGGCTCACAGCAAATTTGAAGCGATTCGGTCGAAAAACGGCGGAGTTATAAGGCCCGTTTTGTGTTTCAGACAGACAGCCACACACAGTCACACACACACGGACACTTGGCTTTTTATTATATGATGATTGGGAATTATCTCTCTCTCTCTCCCCCCCTCCCCCTCTCTCTCTCTCTCTCTCTCTCTCTCTCTCTCTCTCTCTCTCTCTCTCTCTCTCTCTCTCTCTCTCTCTCCTCTCTCTCTCTCATCTCTCCCTCTCTCTCTATCTCCAATCTCTCATCTTCTCTCACCTCAATCCTCTTCTCTCTCTCTCTCACTCTCTCTCTGTGCATTAACCCTTTCACCGCCAATGTCGCATTTATGCACCACAATGGTTTAACACCCATGTCACTAAAAGGCATCCAATCACGGCCTGTTGTTTGAAGACCCTATTTTCTTAATTTTGAGAGGTAAAGATAGGCCTAATGTTATACATGTCACAGAGAAATCCCCAATATTGCAGATATTTTGTTCTCTACCCAGTTAAGTTTAATGGTATTTTGGGGCTGAAAAATGGCTGGCGGCGAAAGGGTTAAATGGAATGGATGTAAAGTGTTTCGGACTTGTGTTACTCGTTTTGTTGTATCAATAATATTATGATTTTGTTCTGCTTTACTTATTTTGTTTTGAAGTTGATATAATTTGCCAACCTCACTTGTCAATAGACCTTGTTTGGTAATGACAATAACCATTTGAAATTGTCTCTCTCTTTCACTCTGCCTCTCTCTGTCTATCTGTCCGTTTGTCCCTGGCTTTGTTTCTGTCTCTCTGCGTTCCTCTATTTTATTATGTTTACTTACCCCTCTGTCTCTGTCTCTATCTCTTTCTACCCACCCACCCTCTCTCCTTTCTTTACCCCTAAAAACGAAAACAAATGACCCTAAAACATTTACGTGACTCGGTTTAGAAAACAAAACCGACAATCGCTTTCCCCATGGGAATTAATAGCCAAACTGGTGAATACTCTCTATTTGTCTGTCTGTCTGTCTGTCTGTCCCTCTTTCTCTGTCTATCTGTCTGTCCTGTAAAGCTTCATTTCTTGTCTAGTGCTGTTTTGATGGGCTCTGTTTTTTTAGTGTTTTTTTAACCTTTTATTGTAATGTTTAATGGCCTGGAGAAATAAAACATTGTTCATTGTTCTGTCTCACTCTCTCACCCTTGTCATTTTCATTGAAGCAACCAGAAAAAAGGCATTTATCTTAATCTTAATTAGACAAACAGCTATTATTTAAATCTCCATGACAGCATCAAATGTCACAAGCTAGGACAATTCAAACCAACACAAACGAAGCTGTTTTTTTAAACGGTTTATTTTTTAAAAAAAAGAATAAAATAAGTAAAAAATTATAATTCAAATTTGACACGCAGACTTCGAAATGCAAAATTGTGAAATTTACCTTAAAAACAAAGTTATATTTTGGCGCGCGTGTCATATTGGCTTTGTAATTAGAATGTTGTTGTTCAATTTCCGGTCGTTAACAAGTTCTGGTTTGGTTTGGCTTAGGGGTTTACGGCAACACATGTCCAGATCACGTTCGTTTGTTTATGAGTGCCTCTTTACGTGTGTGTGTTTAAGGCGAGTGGCAGGCCATCGGGATCTCTCTCTCTCTCTCTCTCTCTCTCTCTCTCTCTCTCTCTCTCTCTCTCTCTCTCTCTCTCTCTCTCTCTCTCTCTCTCTCTCTCTCTCTCCGTGCACATACGATCGTGTGTGTGTGTACGTGTCTAAGTGTGTATGTGTGTGCGTGTCTAAGTGTGTATGTGTGTGCGTGCGTGTGTGTGTGTGTGTGTGTGTGTGCGTGTGCGTGCGTGCGAGCGTGCGAGCGTGCGTTTGAGTGTATGTATGAGTGAGTGAGTGAGTGAGTGAGTGAGTGAGTGTGTGTGTGTGTGTGTGTGTGTGTGTGTGTGTGTGTGTGTGTGTGTGTGTGTGTGTGTGTGTGTATCCGAGTGAGTGTAAGTGTGTGTGTGTGTGTGTGTGTTTATGTTATGTGTCTGTGCGTGTGTAGGCGCTTACACGCGCGTGCACGTGCACGTAGCACTGTGCATGCTAATGCGCTTTTCGTGTGTGCTGATCGTGTGTGTGTGTGTGTGTGTGTGTGTGTGTGTGTGTGTGGTGTGTGTGTGTGTGTGTGTGTGTACGTGTCTAAGTGTGTGTGTGTTTGCGTGCGAGCGTGCGTGCGAGTGCATGTATGAGTGAGTGAGTGAGTGAGTGAGTGTCAAGTCAAGTCAAGTCAAGTCAAAATTGTATTTCCAGATGGGAACATTGTATAAGCAAAAACATGGTTTTTTCAACAAGCCATCCATAAAAAAAATGATGTAAAGAAAAATAAAGAACTAAACTAAAGTAGCGAACAAGAAAAGGAAAATATACAAGTAAACAATTAATTAAAGAAACAAGCAAATATTCCACACACAAAAACAGGAAAAAGGATGGGGACATATGCGAATAGCATATTATGTACAATATATACATCAACATCAACAACGAAACATTTAAAACATCACATTTACTTACCAAAATATGCTATGTAGGCTACGTTTCCATTATTTCAAATAATTGGAATAAAGTTATCAATTATGTTCTGTTAAAGAGATACATGTTCATTTTTTTCTTGAAGTAGTTCTTGTTTTTCATGTTTTTTTTAAAATGGAGGGTAGTTTGTTCCATAAATCTCCACCGGAATAGAGGAGACTAGATTTGAATAGATTATTATTTGGTCGAGGGAATGAGAGTAAATGGGTGTGTCTGCTTGTGTTTGTCGTAAATGTATCTATTATCTTTTTTGGAGCATTTCCGTTGACAATATTATGCATGCAGATTGCCTTTTTGAGGAAAAGTCTGTCTTGAAAAGTTAGTATATCTAGTTCAGTTCAGTGTGTGTGTGTGTGTGTGTGTGTGTGTGTGTGTGTGTGTGTGTGTGTGTGTGTGTGTGTGTGTGTGTGTGTGCGTGCGTGCGCGCGTGTGCGTGCGTGCGTGCGTGTGTGTGTGTGCGTGTGTGTGTGTGTGTGTGTGTGTCTGTCTGTCTGTATGTGTATCCGAGTGAGTGAGTGTAAGTGTGTGTGCTTTTATTTTATATGTTTTCTGTGCGTGTGTAGGCGCTTGCGCGCGCGTGCACGTACACATATAAAATGACTGTGTAACCGTGTATGACAATGCGACTGTCTAAGTTTGTGCGTATGAAAGTCCACGAACATGCATGTGTTTATGCGCAAGAACACTTTGTAGGTTCCATTCTTCTATATGTGCATGTGCACGTGCATGTTCCTGTTAATCTTAGCTTTTTCTTTGCACGAGCATACAACGTGACTTTGCGTACGTAAGCAAAGAACAAAGAAAGATACCGTGTTAGAGGCTATTTCTTCATTGCAAGATGATCTCTGATTTTCTCTTTTATTGTATGCTTTCTTTCCTCTTTGTGTCCTTGAGCTTTCTACGTTTTCTTGTGAGATCCTTTCGAAACAGCTTGTCGACTCTTTTCAATAATGCAAAAGCGGCTTAACCCCTTGACTGCCAGAGAAAATTAAAGAAAAAATCATTGGGCAAATCATGCCATGAAAAAGACAACTGATGGAGCCAATCTGGCAAAATGGTCTGGGGATATTACTCTCTTGACTGTGCTAGAGCAAAAGCCGGCATATCAGGGTTATTCCTCTTCATCTGATGACATCAACAGTGATGTCATCAGGTCAGTACGTGATACGTTTTGCTTTCTGTATGTTTTGGTCTCTCCATTTTAGACGAGCTTCAAGGTTTGAAGTGTTGACCTCCCCGTGGGGATACCGGGGGGTCTATCATAGAAATAGTTCCCCCACCTTCTGTGCTTGTAACTTCCTCTAATCTGCCACTCTCTTTGACACTGCCTTTTCTCAAACCTTTCTATCACCTACTATCTTTCTGACTTATTGGGCCCATTCTCCTGCCTTTTAAAAAAACCCAAAATCTTTTAAATTGTCTCCTTTGAGCTCCTCCGAAATCGGGATGTGTCGGCTGTATACAGCGGGGAGACCAGAGAAAACTGAAAACCGGACACATACGTACCTTACCCATTATGGCCATATTGCCCGGGAACGCAAAAGAAGAAGAAGAAGAAGAAGAAGAAGTGTTAACAGTAAACCCTTTACGACAGGTTGCATGTTTTTTTTAAAGTGGACCAGTCTAGACCCCGTGCTTGCCAGAGTAAAATTAAAGAAAACGTCATTGCACAAACAAAGCATGCCACGAAAAAGACAACTGATAGAGCCAATCTGGCAAAAATGGTCTGGGGGATATAACTCTCTTGATTGCGTCAGAGCATGTCAGAGTTGTTCCTGTTCATCCGATGACGTC
>CM065691.1:53805857-53828357 GCA_017654935.2 Phymorhynchus buccinoides
CAAGAAAGTGGACGATCCGAATGCTGAACAAGACAGTCATGATGTTATTAAAATAATACACAGCAAACGACACATTTTAAAATCGATTAAAAGAATCTTACGCCGACATTTTGACTAGAAAGGATATCAACGTTTCGCGTGCAGGTATGGTTAGGTTAGGTACATTATAGTCACAGAGGCGTCTCTGTGAAATTCGGGTTGCTCCCACCTGGAGAGCGCGTCGTAGCCAGAGGCGCACAACCCATTTAAACAAAAAACAATTGCATGCGATTTTTGTGTGAGTGATGAAGGAAGGGAGGGGGGTAAATGTTGATCAAATGACAACTCTTTCGTTGCCACTGGGTTTAACATGTGCTCATCGGGACCTCGGTTTATCGTCTCATCCACGTTCAGACCGCAAGGCCTAGTGCAGAGTGAGAGGAAAAATCCCCTGTACCCAGGTTCGAACTCGGGTTTACTTGACACGAAGTGAACGCGCTACCACTGTGCCACTCTACACTCAATATGAGTGGATTATGATATGAGTGGATTCTGCAGTCTGAACCACCCCACCTACGCACTCGTCAAACAATCTAAGCTAGCAGCCAACATTCAAGATAAATTGGGCCTCTTCAACCTCTGCTTAAAGGAATGTGAAATTCTAGCGAAAAGCCTGCAGAATGATGCCAAATCGATTTGGATTAAAAACTCTGACATTAATTAAGTCATCATATTAAAGATCCGTGTACGCTTTAATATTATTCCAAAAATATTTCTATTTCAACATGGCAACACAGTGAACTGTAAGTCATATTAAAGGTTTGTGTACACGTTAGCATTATTCACGATATATTTCTATTTCCCCGTGGCAACACAGTGATAGCCCACTCTTAAAGGTCTGTGTACACGTTAACATTATTCACGATATATTTCTATTTCCCCATGGCAACACAGTGGTAGCCCACTCTTAAAGGTCTGTGTACACGTTAACATTATTCACGATATATTTCTATTTCCCCGTGGCAACACAGTGGTAGCCCACTCTTAAAGGTCTGTGTACACGTTAACATTATTCACGATATATTTCTATTTCCCCATGGCAACACAGTGGTAGCCCAGTCTTAAAGGTCTGTGTACAGGGTAACATTATTCACGATATATTTTTTATTTCCCCATGGCAACACAGTGATAGCCCACACTTAAAGGTCTGTGTACACGCTAACAGTTTTCACGATATGTTTCTATTTCCTCATGGCAACACAGTGATAGCCCACTCTTAAAGGTCTGTGTACACGCTAACAGTTTTCACGATATGTTTCTATTTCCTCATGGCAACACAGTGATAGCCCACTCTTAATGGTCTGTGTACACGCTAACAAGTTGTTCCCCCACCTTCTGGAAGTTCTGTGCTAGCACCTTCCTCTAATCTATCGCTCTTTGACCGTTCCTTTGCTTTCTGTCATCTACTATTTTTCTGACTTTTTGGTCCACTCTCCTGCCTTTGTTTGAAAAAAAAGCCTTCCAAATAATTTTCTGTTTTGAGCTCATCCGAAATCGGAATGGGTTGGCTGCTTGCATGTGGGAGACCAGTGAACACTGAACACCGGGCACATACGTACTTAATGTGATCTTAATATCTTATATGTAAATTTAATCAATATTTACATTTTATTCATTGGACGATGTTAATGTATTTACTGTTTTCGTCTGTCCTAATATCTTATATATATGTAAATTTAATCAATGTCTACATCTTATTCATTGCACGATGTTAAACGTCTTTGCTGTTTCCCTCTGTGATGTTTGAGTTATTATATAATGTCTGTTTTAGTATCGTTTGTTTATCGAACCTGTGAATGTGCTTTGTCATCTCCTCAGGGATCAGTAAAGTTATTGATTGATTCACCGATTTACCAATTCACAGTTCTGCTAAATCTTTCCAATCTTTCAAAACCGCTCTTAAAACTCACCTCTTCCGGCAATACCTCTGATTTCTTCCTTGTCCTGTTTCCTGCATTAAAACTATGTTTCGCACATTGTGTGTGGGGGTGTGCGCGCGCGTGGTTGTGTGGGTGTGTGCGGGTGTGTGCGTGCGTGCGTGCTGTGGCTATGTGCATGTTTTTGATAGTTAATATTGTAGTAGCTTATGATCTATCTATTTACTTAAATAATTGTGAAGCGCCGTGAGCTCATGAGAGAAAGGGCGCTCTATAAATGTTAATTATTATTATTATTATTATTATTATTATTATTATTATTATAGCCATATGGTCGGACAACGCAGGAGAAGAAGAGAAAAATAAATATGAAAGGATCGCGACACACTCAAACTCTTCTTCCCACATGCATGTGGTGGGTCCGCAAGGGAGACAGAAAGATGGAAGCAAAAACATATAGTCCCGTTTCCAATAACTCGGGGCGGAGGACAATAATGGAAATAATATAAGAAATAGACAGCATGGCGGAAGACTGGAGCCATGGTTCATAATTAGTGTGGAGTCTATCGGGGCCATTTTCGAGGCTTCCTTGTATGCTTTTTTTAAAAATGTTTTTTTTTTAATTGCTTTTCTTCTTCTTCTTCTTCTTTTTCTTCATTTTCTTTTTTTTTTTTCTTTCTTCTTGTTCTTCTCGTTCTTCTTCTTCTTCTTTCTCCTTCTTTCTTCTTTTTCTTTCTTCTTCTTTATTCTTTTCCTCTTTCTACTTCTTCTTCTTCTTCTGTCTTCTTCCCCCCTTTCTTCTTCTTCTTCTTTCTTCTTTTCCTCTTTCTTCTTCTTCTTCTTTTTCTTCTTTTCCTCTTTCTTCTTGTCCTCTTTCTTCTTCTTCTTCTTCTTCTTCTTCTTCTTCTTCTTCTTCTTCTTCTTCTTCTTCTTCTTCTTCTTCTTCTCATCCCTCTTCTTCACACCCTGTTCCTCCTACTTCTCCTCTTCCTCCATCGTCTGCATCATTAACGTTTTATGGTGAGTCTGTTAAATTCTCGTGTCTGTGTATTTATACAGATTTTCTTCTTCTTTCTGTAACACATTTTGTCAATCTGTTCCTCTTTTCCCGCTTGAGTGTCCCTCTTCTTTCTGTGTCTTCGTCTGCTTTGCCTCCTGTTCCTGTTTTGCTGCTGTTCGTTTTATTTTTCTTCTCTGCCTCCTGCTTGTTTTTCTTCTCGTTCGTTAGGCTTTTCTTGTTCTTTTATTTTGTTCTTCTTCTTTTCATGCGTGTAGTGATTTGTCCTGTTCTCATCCTCCTCCTTCTTCTTCTTCGCCTTCATCATAAACATCGTCACCATCATCATCATCATCATCATCTTCTTCATCATCATCATCGTCATTCGTTGTCGTCGTCGTCATCATCACCACCATCATCATCATCATCATCTTCTTCTTCTTCTACATCTTCGTCTTCTTTATCATCATCATCATCATCATCATCATCATCATCATCATCATCATCATCATCATCATCATCATCATCTTCTTCTTCTTCTTCTTCATCATCTTCTTCTTCATCATCATCATCATCATCATCATCATCATCATCATCATCATCATCATCATCATCATCATCATCATCTTCTTCTTCTTCTACATCTTCGTCTTCTTCTTCTTCTTCTTCTTCTTCATCATCATCATCATCATCATCATCATCATCATCATCATCATCATCATCATCATCATCATCATCATCATCATCATCATCATCATCATCATCATCATCATCATCTTCTTCTTCTTCTACATCTTCGTCTTCTTCTTCTTCATCATCATCATCATCATCATCATCATCATCATCATCATCATCATCATCAACATCATCATCATCATCATCACCATATTCTTCTTCTTCTTCTTCTTCTTAATCATCATCGTCATCATCATCATCACCATTTATCATCATCATCATCTTCATTTCCTCCTCCTTTCTTTCTTTTTCTTTCTCTATCTCGCCCTTCGTCTTTCGTCTCTTCTTCTTTTCACTTGTCGATTCTATTACGTCCAGGAAGGCAGGAAGACCTAGAAACATTTCACTCACAATCAGTGAGCTCCAAAAAGTGCTGGTAATAAATAGATATTTGCAGTTGGGTGCAGAATATTGTGTGATAGTTTTTTTTATGTCCTTTTTGTTTTGGATAGTTTTGGTTTAAATAGGCTTTTATTCATCAACAACACATGTTATACAACAATTTATACAAAGATGAATAATGGCATCAACAAGCTTGAAGCTTATAATGTGCCTAGCTTTACCATTGTAATGTACACATGGCAGCTGGCAAATACAACACACAAGTACTGTCACGCTTAACACGAATAAATCTAAACAAAATAATTCAGTTTCCAAAACCGTCAAGGAAAACAAATAGTTTATAGTAAATAGTTTTCATACATTTCAAAGATTGAAAATGCAATGGAACCTCCGTTATAAGACCTCCTATTATACGACTCCATCCCACATAAGACCTACTTCTCTGAGACATTGCCCTTATTTGTAAGTATTCAAATTACCTCCCCTATAAGACCCTTCCCTTATAAGACCCCATTTTGGATGATGTTTGAAGGTCTTGTAAGAGAAGTTGCACTGTAATGAGGCTAGAAGAGAAGGATAGTGAAATGAACAAGGGGGAAGGAACTCTCCATTAATTACCCCCCACCCGCCCACCAAAATTGCTTATGCCACCACCCGCCTAGCATTGCATGGACAACAGCCACGCTGTTGTTCGAGAATGTGCTTAAGGTATCTGTACACGTGAACATTTTTCACTCATTCACCATGGCGACACAGTCACATTATGACTGGCCTATATCACTGTGTTGCCACGGGGAAAGAGTGAAAATGTTTCACGTGTACAGAGACCTTTTAAGGGCCAGCCACACGTCAGTTAAAATCGTACGACTGTACGATACGATTCGATCACGTGATCTGGAACCGCGAATCACATTTTGTTGTTGGAGACCACGTGATCGAATCGTATCGTACAGTCTTACGATTTTAGCGGACGTGCGGCTGGCCCTTCACCGTGATGATTACTATGGGCGCCTGGCTACAATTCCTCTATTCATGATAATTATAATAAAGTTAATTAGATTTTGAATTTGAATTGAATTTTAATTTTAATAAAAGGGCCATCTTATACTTCTTATCATGACATCGATTCTTTCTTTACTTAACATTCGATTTGATTTTGCATTTTTATAAGAAATAAAGAGAAAGCACGTCTACGCTCTCCCAGTAAATTCTATTTGATGCCAATTATTTAAAATTTCATTATTTGGAGAGAAAAAACCTCGACAAAACTCGAAGCGATCGTGTTGCACGAATAATTATGCAGGCAGATTCACAGCGAAAGCAGAAAGCTCCACATTTTTTTGTTTTATTTTCACCCCTCTTTTGTTTCTTTCAATAACCTTTATTTTTATAACCATTTTTGTTCTGTTATTCAAAGAAATGTTGTTTTGAAAGGAAAAGTTTTTATGCTTGTTAGCAAAAACTCTTCTGACCGTTATAAATAATTAGCAACGTTTCTCTGTCTGCCAGTCTCTCTCTGTCGCTGTCTCTGTCTCTCTGTGTGTCTGAAAGTCTCTGTCTCTCTCTCTCTCTCTCTCTCTCTCTCTCTCTCTCTCTCTCTCTCTCTCTCTCTCTCTCTCTCTCTCTCTCTCTCTCTCTCTCTCTCTCTCTCTCTCTATATATATATATATATATATATATCTCTCTCTCTCACTCTCTCTGTATCTTTCTTTGTCTGTCTGTCTGTCTCTCTCTCAAGTTGTTTTTGCCCGATCTCTCTCTCTCTCTCTCTCTCTCTCTCTCTCTCTCTCTCTCTCTCTCTCTCTCTCTCTCTCTCTCTCTCTCCCATATCTCTCTCTTCTTTCGTCTTTTTTGTTTGTCATCGTGCAAGTGCGTGCGTTTGAACCGCTAGCTAGAGCCGCCAGATTAAGGACTTTACGTGCACAACTAATCTGTACCAGAGGACGATGCGGCCACATCAAAGGGCCAGGGCAGATTAGGAGAGAAAGAAAAATGAATACAAGAGACGAAGAAGAGGCGGAGGTGGGTAATGGATTTGAATAAGTAGAGGGATAGACGTGAACATGGAACAAGATGACCAACGCATAAAGGCGTTGCCAGTAAATGCTATAGGAATGTGTGTGTGTGTGTGTGTGTGTGTGTGTGTGTGTGTGTGTGTGTGTGTGTGTGTGTGTGTGTGTGTGTGTGTGTGTGTGTGTGTGTGTGTGTGTGTGTGTGTGTGTGTGTGTGTGACGTTTCAAGATGGTGGATGCAGTACTCAGGTTCATCCTGCTTAGCAGTACCATCGCCCTTCTTGACCACCCACCCGTTGTGGCTGCCACCGTGAATGCAGAGTTCATTAGGGGAAACATCAAGACAACCATGTTCGACAAATTGGGACTGAAAAACGTCTTCAAGTCAGCGCTACGAACAAGCAAAATCAGGCAAGTGTGTGTGTGATTGTGTGTGTGTGTGTGTGTGTGTGTGTGTGTGTGTGTGTGTGTGTGTGTGTGTGTGTGTGTGTGTGTGTGTGTGTGTGTGTGTGTGTGTGTGTGTGTGTGTGTGTTTGTCTGTGTGGTTGTGTGCCTGTGTTTGTGCATGCTCTCCAAATCATTACAACAGATCCACCTCTCGCCATAAACTTAGGCATCAACATCAGGTTCACATCAGTCTATGGTATAACAAAGTAATTTGACGACAGCGATTTCTGAAGAATGTGAAGGAAATGTTCTGAAACTGCAGTTAGCTTCTTTATCCTGAAGATATCACATAGGCCTAAAAGCCTTCAGTTCTGGATTGTTATATCATGCACCACAAATGTGTATATGCGTATAATAAGATGGTAAAACGGACACCATTGTCAGAAGATCAGAGATCATTTGATAATCACTAAGCTTGTCGATGGTCCAATTGTTTCATGTTGTTTTGTGTGAACTCAATATTGAAAATAACCTGTTTAAATCGTAATATTATATAATGGAATAATAATAATCTCGCTCGCTCTGACAGAACAGACACACAGACTCCGAGGAAAAGACTGTTGTTTTTGTCGCAAGGTACTCTTCTTCTTAGAGAGTCAGATGAATTTTTTTTAAAAAGAGGAAAAACATCAGGTCGAAAACGAAGAATATATTGACGTTTGATTCAAAAGTCAATTACAGACATGAAAAGGCCGCATTTTATTCGAAAGATCTGTGAATAACAAAGTAGACAGTATATCTTTTTGTATCGGAATAAATCTTGAGATCATTTGCAGCTATGTTTCAAAATGCATTATCGTAATTAACTGATGACGTTGCACGCAACACGATGCTTTTTTTGTGGGGCGAGAAAATCAAAGTAATATTTTGTATTAACATATTAATAAGGAATAAGGACAATACGTTGAATCATGACTCTTGATCTTTGCTCTTGTGTGATGTCACGATGTGCATGTGATAAACAATTAATATGTAACAATGCAAGAGAAATGAAGCAATTCGTCTACATATTAAGCGTAAACGCTTAGAGAAAAGGAAGGATTCAATAACCAGAGAGAGAGAGAGAGAGAGAGAGAGAGAGAGAGAGAGAGAGAGAGAGAGAGAGAGAGAGAGAGAGAGAGAGAGAGAGAGAGAGAGAGAGAGAGAGAGAGAGAGAGAGAGAGAGAGAGAGAGAGTGAGAGAGAGAGAGAGAGAGAGAGAGAGAGAGAGAGAGAGAGAGAGAGAGAGAGAGAGAGAGAGAGAGAGAGAGAGAGAGAGAGAGAGAGAGAGAGAGAGAGAGAGAGAGAGAGAGAGAGAGAGAGAGAGAGAGAGAGAGAGAGAGAGAGAGAGAGAGAGAGAGAGAGAGAGAGTTCAAACTTAACTTCAAATACTTTATAGGATACGAATTTAGGCTGGGCCTAGTCTTCCATTCTGTCCTTGGTTCTAAGCATGCAACATGTAACTAATGCTATAAACGAACATTGAAACACATAAATATCGTCGACAGAAACAACAAACAGTAGCAGAAATATAACAACGACATGGTAGGCAGAGCATCAACATCAGTAATAAGAACAAGCAAAACAGAAAACAAACCGACCAAATAAACAAACAAACAAAGAAATAAATGAAAAACACTACATCCACCACAATTTACTTCTTCTACTACCATTACCCCTCCTACTACTATTACTGCTACTACCACCATCACCACCATCGCCACCATACAACTACTACTACCACTACTACTACTACTGTCACTACTACTACTAATCATAGCAGAGGAGAGAGAGAGCGAGAGAGAGAGAGAGAGAGAGAGAGAGAGAGAGAGAGAGAGAGAGAGAGAGAGAGAGAGAGAGAGAGAGAGAGAGAGAGAGAGAGAGAGAGAGAGAGAGAGAGAGAGAGAGAGAGAGAGAGAGAGAGAGAGAGAGAGAGAGAGAGAGAGAGAGAGAGAGAGAGAGAGAGAGAGAGAGAGAGAGAGAGAAAGAGAGAGATAGACAAACAAACAGACAGAATGAGAGAGACAGAGACAGAGAGAGAGAGAGACAGAGAGAGAGAGAGGGAGAGAGAGAGAGACAGAGGGGAGAGAGAGAGAGGGGGAGGGAGAGAGAGAGAGGGGGAGGGAGAGAGAGAGGGAGAGAGAGAGAGACAGAGAGGGGGAGAGAGAGAGGGGGAGAGAGAGAAAGAGAGGGACAGAGCGCAATCAAGGGTGGGTGGGGTGTGTTAAAAGGAACAATGTGGCCTGAAAGTGTCAGACAAGCTGTCAAATGCTATTGTGAAATCCAACCAGGCGTCCCTCAAGGGATAGGGCTTCAACTGGATACATTGTCAATGTATGAAGAAAACGTCCATAAGTATGTACAAATGAACTGTGCATGTATGCGAGCATACGCGCAACCATTCCCTGACTACAAGTGCGTGTGTGTATGTGTGTGTTTGAGCGTGTGTATGTGTTAAGAAAGAGAGAGAGAGAGAGAGAGAGAGAGAGAGAGAGAGAGAGAGAGAGAGAGAGAGAGAGAGAGAGAGAGAGAGAGAGAGAGAGAGAGAGAGAGAGAGAGAGAGAGAGAGAGAGAGAGAGAGAGAGAGAGAGAGAGAGAGAGAGAGAGAGAGAGAGAGAGAGAGAGAGAGAGAGAGAGAGAGAGAGAGAGAGAGAGAGAGAGAGAGAGAGAGAGAGAGAGAGAGACAGGCAGGCAGGCAGGCAGACAGACAGACAGACAGAGACAGAGAAACACATAGAGACAGAGAGCGAAAGACACATAGACAGACAGACAGATAGACAGAAAACACACACACACACACACACACACACACACACACACACACACACACACACACACACACACACACACACACACACACACACACAAACATGCATACACGCAGACAGAGATAGACAGGCATAACGATATGTAGACAGGACGACTCACAGACACACAGAGAGAAACCCAGGACAGGCATGGACATGGTTCATTTTTCTGTAAAACTCGGGCTTTTGAAACGAACAGAAACTTGAATACTATACTGACCAAAACAAAATCGATACAATGAGAATAATCAAGTTATAAAGCCACACTGCCAGTCTATCTTCATTTAGACATATCCTGCTAGCGTTTCCTTTGCTCTAAACCCATCTCGTTCCGGACGAATAAGAATTGTTCGGAAATAATTAAGGGGAGTAACTTCATGGTTTGAGTGATCTTGCCTAATTCAATCGGTCAAATAGGGGAAGCTACTCTACCATCAGGTAGATCCCCAGCTCTCGCCTCGTGTGTCTGAGTAGACTTACATCACTTAGAACACTGTGCGTGATGTAATTTATATTTTTACGTCACATTTTTCAAGTTCTATCGGTTTGCGGATATACTGGCTGCCCCTCATTTTTATAAAACAAAATTGTTGACCACCCGCCGTGGTGTAGTGGTTAGCGTCGCGGACTACTGGCTGGGAGGTCTTGGGTTCGAGTCCCATCAGAGGCGAGGGTTTTTTCGGTCCTGGATCGACTCCTACCCAGAGTGAGTGGCTATGGGCTCAATGGGAAGACTGAAACCACACAGTCGAGTTTCATCCGCTTAACGGATGCGATTCTGAGAGTGTTGCTCTAATTGCAAGACCAACACTGCAGGTGTCTGTAGTTCTCGGGCCTGGTTAACGCCGGGATATCATTATGAAAGGAAGCGTAGAATACAGCCTTGCCATGCAGTCTCAGACCCATACGGAACTCCATAGCATCATCATCATCGTTATCATCGGCCTCATTTTCCATCAATCATAAAATTTAAAAAAGTCTCAAATTCTGTGGCTTTGCATGCCCTGCTCTCATGGTGACCTCAGTTTCACTTTCCAATCCAGTCTATGCCTTGGTGCGTTCGGGTCAAAGTCATGGGGATCAGTGTGCTCTGGGGAGCTGTCGGTGGACGGTCGTGGTGGCGCCCTCGGAGGAGGACCTCATTCACGCTGGCTCCGCGACTAAGAGAAGTGTCGTCAGTAGGGGGCTTAGTAGGTGGTGTCCTAAACAGGCTCCACTGAACTCCACCGAGGTGACTCAGCAGAAGTGCAGTGTCTCCTCGGTTGGTTGCCTTCTGACGGCCTAACATAGATTCGCTCCCCTTGGACTGCTGGTCTCGGATTCTGCGACTTGAACAAACCGGGGTGTAGCTGCGAATTAGGATTCGGAACGAGCGGCGTGGGAGCAACGCCACTGTACGGCCCAGAAGATGGGACAGCAAAAAAATAATTAAAAAATGGTTTCCAAGTCGCTGACTCGCATCCTGAGTTTCAAGCTTCGACGCCATGCCGCCATTGTTGCTATGGTTTTGACCGAGTAAGTCGAGGTAATTAACTCTAATTTTAGTTGTTTTTTCTCCGAAAATTGTCTATTCTGAGTATACTCGGAACCGGTGGAAAAAAAGTGAGTGCGTAAATCCGAGTATTCTCAACAGCAAGTTCGGAGTCTAAAACTTGTCTGAATCCATTTTCTTTCACTCCAAACCACGTTTAGGGGTGACTGTAATGCCTTGTGACAACAACCTGTCTGAGTCTCGGCATCAAATCAGTCACCCCCAGTATTTTACATGTATTTTAAATGTATTTTTAAAATGCGTTCTGCTTTTACTGGAGTAATTGTTCGTATTCGTCCAGTTTGTTAATTACAATATTGCAGTGTTATTAGTTATTAGTTTATATTCTTTAATTGTTGTTGATAAATGTGGTTATTGTTGTTTTTCTTATGTGCACCTGGCTGCAATTTCTCTGTTATGAGATAATAAAGATGATTTGATTTGATTTTGATTTGATTTGTTTTTCGATTCAGTTCTCTTCGTCACTCTTCCAACCTTCGTTTCACTTATGTTTAGCACTCATCTCTTTTGCAATTTGTAATGTTAACATTGTCAACAACAACAACAAAATCGGCACTACACGAGCCTCAGATAAAGCTCCAATAAGCGTTCATTAACAAAGATAAGGAGACCAGTAATTATGTTTTTAACGCTTTCACCGCCAAAGTCGCATTTTAGCAACACAGTGATTCAACACCTATGTCACTAAAAGGCATCAAATCGGGGTCTATTATCCAAAGACCCTATTGTCTTAGTTTTGGGAAGTAAGGTTAGACCTTATTTTATATATATCACAGAAGAATCCCCAATACTGCAGATGGATTTTGTTCTCTACCTGGGCAGGTAAACGTAATGGCAACTTTGGGCTGAAATATGGCTGGCGGTGAAAGGGTTAATGCAAGTAACTGCGATTTCAAAGTGGAAATCAAAGTTGGATCAACCAGTAGTTTTGTCTAAGCAAAATCACAGACAGTGAGTGTTGTTGCAATTTGTATTAATTTTGTTATAATAGATTTTTCTAGGCAACCCCAGGCCAGTCATGATGTTTGCCTCAGGCAGCGTTGTCTTGAAGGGGTTAACATTATGTTTGTTGTGTGTGTGTGTGTGTGTGCGTGTGCGTATGCGAGTGTTTCAATGCTGATTGTAAAGCGCTTTGTGCTCGATAAAAAGCGCTATTTAAGTGTCCGTTTATTATTATTATTATTATTATTATTGATGATGATGATGATGATGATGATGATGATGATGATGATGATGATGATGATGATGATGATCATGAAACAAAGGAAACACCAACAAGCTAGTTAGTTGCTTTTATTCCAATATTTCGGTCATGCTCGACCTTTTACTAGGAAATCTTTTTCTTGACTGACAGTAATCTCACCTCTCCCAATTTCACAAAACAAAAGTATCAATCACACCCACACACACCAAAACAACAGTATCAATCACACCCACACACACCAAAACAACAGTATCAATCACACCCACACACACCAAAACAAGGGGGAAGAAAATGCATACATTATTATTGTTATTATTATTAGTATAATAACTAGCGCAATACCGAGTACCGGCAACGCCTAGTAACGGTAACGCCTAGTAACGGTAACACCAAGTACTGGTAACGCTGAGTACAGCAAATTTGAAGCGATTCGGTGAAGAAAAGGCGGAGTTATAAGGCCCCGTTTCCCGTTGGCGCTGCTCTGAGAGTGATGCGCTCTCCCTAGTAATGGTAACGCCTAGTAACGGTAACGCCAAGTACTGGTAGCGCTGAGTACAGCAAATTTGAAGCAATTCGGTTAAGAAACGGCGGAGTTATAAGGTCCCGTTTCACGTTGGCGCTGCTCTGAGAGTGACGCGCTCTCTCGATTGTCTTCAAATTTGCTTCCAGGCTTTGCTCCGGCCACAGCAAGCCTGACAGCAAATTGGAAGCGATTCGGTCAAGAAACGGCGGAGTTATTTGTGAAAAGGTGAAGCGGCGTCTACCGCACGCTTTTCGGAATCGATTCGCTTCTGGTTTGGCACATCGATAGTCACCGTCCCCAGTCATCTACCGGCCACATTTGAAGGCAATCGGTCCAGAAATACCAGAGATACGGGCGCCGAGAGGCCGGCGGATACGCGTTTCGCGCATTTGCCAAACCGCGCAAATGACACGGCCGTCTCGGTTGCCGTTGCCATCACAGCAAATTTGAAGCGATTCGGTCGACACACACAGACACACACACGGACACTTGGCTTTTTATTATATGATGATATTATTATCATTATTATTATTATTATTATTAATTATTATTAAGACTTAATTGTGGATGATGTTTGAAGGTGTTATAAGGCGCATCAGGTCATCCCCCCCCCACCCGGACAATTCCCCCCAGACAATTCTCCCCAGACCCCCCCCCCCCCCCCCCCCGGACAATTCCCCCCTAGGACTTAACCCCCCTAGGATATTTCCCCCCTGGACAATCCCCCCCTAGGACTTAACCCCCCTAGGATATTTCCCCCCTGGACAATTCCCACCCATTAGCTCTTCCATGAACACAATCTTAAAAGTAAACATCAAAATGAGAATACTCATCATTTTGTTTTTTGTCATAAAGAGCTTTTTCTCTTAAAGACCCCCCACGTTACGTGTCACATTCCCTCTTATGCTTGGAATATGTCTTAAGAGTTCTTACCAGCTATAAGAGTGAAAACCTTGATTTTGACACGTGACGTGGCGGGTCTTTATCTGTTGGCTTGTACAAGTGTTTGATAGCATTTTCTGCAGCTGTGCACGTTGCACGGAGTCTTTGAAGGAACAATAGTGCCATGCAATTTTGTGCTGATGCCAAATAAGCGGGAGGCAACCTACATCAGGGTACTGTTTTTTTGGTTTTAATCAATGACTTTATAGCTTATTGAGGACATTTTTGGCTAAATAAAATGACGTTATGCATGCTTTTACTGTTGCGTTTTTTAAACGGGGGGGTGGGGGGGAGAGTGCGGGGTGGGGAGGGGGGTTGTCTCGGGGGGAATTGACCTCGGGGGGTGATTGTCCTAGGGGGGAATTGTCCCAGGGGGGAATTGTCCCAGGGGGGGAATTGTCTAAGGGGGGGATTGTCCCGGGGGGAATTGTCTGGGGGGATTTGTCAGGGGGGGAAAAATGTCGGGGGGGGGGGGGGGGGGGGGGGGGGGATGTCCTAGACCGTTATAAGGGAGGTTCTACTGACAAAAAAGTGTTATAACCATACAAACTATAATTTTTGTAAGAAGCTTGCTGCTGCTTCTTTACTCTGAGAAACCTTCACGTTTCCAACTCTCCTTTGAATGTCCTGGGGACGGATTTGATGCCGAGACTCAGACAGGTTGTTGTCACAAGGCATTACAGTCACCCCCAGTCTTTCAGCACGGCTGCAAAACCACCACTGCTTCCGTACAGTCTGGAACCGACCAATCCACTTAATACAATGCTCTTCCACGACCCCCCCCCCCCCCCCCTCCCCTAATCCTTCCCCTGCCTTTTCCTTGGCAGTCGGTGCAGCAGGAGAATATGACAAAGAGGAAGACGAAGGGGAGAAGGAGAAGGAGGCAGAAGAAAACAGACGAGGAGGAGAAGGAGGAGTAGGTGGACAAGGATGAATACGAGGAAGGAGAAGAAGAGGAGAAGGAGGAAGAAGATGACGGAGAAGGAGAAGTAGGCGGACAAGGAGGAAGGGGAGGAAGGAGAAGAAGAGGAGAAGGAGGAAGAAGATGACGGAGAAGGAGGAGTAGGCGGACAAGGAGGAAGGGGAGGAAGGAGAAGAAGAGGAGAAGAAGAGGAGAAGGAGAAGAAGAAGATGACGGAGAAGGAGGAGTAGGCGGACAAGGAGGAAGGGGAGGAAGGAGAAGAAGAGGAGAAGAAGAGGAGAAGGAGGAAGAAGATGACGGAGAAGGAGAAGTAGGTGGACAAAGAGGAAGGGGAGGAAGAAGAAGAAGAGGAGAAGAAGAGGAGAAGGAGAAGTAGGTGGACAAAGAGGAAGGGAAGGAAGGAAAAGAAGAGGAGAAGAAGAGGAGAAGGAGGAAGAAGATGACGGAGAAGGAGAAGTAGGTGGACAAGGAGGAAGGGGAGGAAGGAGAAGAAGAGGAGAAGAAGAGGAGAAGGAGGAAGAAGATGACGGAGAAGGAGAAGTAGGTGGACAAAGAGGAAGGGGAGGAAGAAGAAGAAGAGGAGAAGAAGAGGAGAAGGAGAAGTAGGTGGACAAAGAGGAAGGGGAGGAAGGAGAAGAAGAGGAGAAGAAGAGGAGAAGGAGGAAGAAGATGACGGAGAAGGAGAAGTAGGTGGACAAGGAGGAAGGGGAGGAAGGAGAAGAAGAGGAGAAGAAGAGGAGAAGGAGGAAGAAGATGACGGAGAAGGAGAAGTAGGTGGACAAAGAGGAAGAGGAGAGGAGAAGGAGGAGAAGAAGGAGAAAGAGGAGAAGGAGGAAGAAGATGACGGAGAAGGAGAAGTAGGTGGACAAAGAGGAAGGGGAGGAAGAAGAAGAAGAGGAGAAGAAGAGGAGAAGAAGAGGAAGAAGATGACGGAGAAGGAGGAGTAGGCGGACAAGGAGGAAGGGGAGGAAGGAGAAGAAGAGGAGAAGAAGAGGAGAAGGAAGGAAGAAGATGACGGAGAAGGAGAAGTAGGTGGACAAAGAGGAAGGGGAGGAAGAAGAAGAAGAGGAGAAGAAGAGGAGAAGGAGAAGTAGGTGGACAAAGAGGAAGGGGAGGAAGGAGAAGAAGAGGAGAAGGAGGAAGAAGATGACGGAGAAGGAGAAGTAGGTGGACAAAGAGGAAGGGGAGGAAGAAGAAGAAGAGGAGAAGGAGGAGAAGGAAAAGGAGACGGAGAAGGAGGAGGAAGAAGAGGAGTAGAAGGGAGAAGAGAAGGAAAATGTGGAGGGAGAAGAGGAGTAGAAGAAGACTAGAGGAAGAGGAGGAAAAGGAAAAGGAGGAGGAAGAAGAGGAAGAGAAGGAGGAGGAGGAGGAGGAAGAGAAGGAGGAGGAGGAGGAGGAGGAGGAGGAGGAGGAGGAGGAAGAGGAGTAGAAAGCAGAAGAGAAGAAGGTAGAGGATGCGGATGAGAAGGGAAAATGAGCAGGAGGAAGCAGGGGAGTAGAATGAAGAACAAGGTAGAGGAAGAGGGTAAGGAAAAGAAGACAGAATAGAAGGAAAAGCACAAGGAGGAGGAGGAGGAAAGAGGAAGAAGTAGAGGATAAGGAAGAGAAAGAGGAGGTGGAGGAACAGGAGAACAAGAGGTGAAGTAGAAGGAGGAAGAGGAGTAGGAAAAGGAACAGGAGAAAAAGAGAGACGTAGAAGAAAGAGGAGGAGGAGGAGAAGAAGGAGAAGTAAAGAAGAAGAAGAAGGAGGAGGAGGAGGAGGAGGAGAGAGTAGAAGAGGAGGAGGAGGAGGAGGAGGAGGAGGAGGAGGAGGAGGAGGAGAAGAAGAAGTAGAAGGAGGAGGAGAAACAGACAGACATAAAAGAAATAGGAGGAGGGGGAGAAGAAGAAGAAGAAGAGAAGTAGAAGAAGAAGGAAGAGGAGGGGGAGCAGAAGAGTAGTAGAAGAAGGAGGAGGAGGAGGAGGAGAAGAAGAAGTAGAAGGAGGAGGAGAAACAGAGAGACATAAAAGAAATAGGAGGAGGGGTAGAAGAAGAAGAAGAAGGAGGAGGAGGGGGAGCAGAAGAGTAGTAGAAGAAGGAGGAGGAGACGGATGTGAAGAAGGAAGGGGAGATAAAAAGGAGGAAGAGGAAGAGGGGTACGCAGGAAGTCGATAGTAATGCAATACTGCCCTCCGAACCTGGGTTGTGTTTCTCTACACGGTCAGCAGCAGACTAATTCCATTGACCCTGGTCATTTTGACGCCATCAGTGGCCCACTTTAAAGACACCCCCCCATCCCCCCCACCCCCCTCTTCCCATATTAGCCCCCCCCCCCCTCCTCAAGATAAGTATGCTGCTGTGGGACTTGTTATTGTTCAGCTATGTTAGTTATATCATAGCCTCGTGGGTATTGAGAAAGGGTAAGAGAGGTTAAGAGTGAGGTTGGAGGTCGCGGGAAAATCTTATTAACGTCCTCCGGTCTGAAACAGACACATACGGGACATTAGTAGATATAAAGATGGTGGGAGCGATCCTGGAGGCAATGCCCGGAGGCAGTGCAACACCAGGAAAGTCCCGAATAAGTAACAATACAGATGCATATGACTAATAACACAAATTGAAGGAGGTCGCGGGGCTACTGATTTCGTTAACGGTACATCTGTACATATAAACAATATTCATAAAATATCGCCATTTCCCCGTGGCAACACAGTGTTAGGCCACTCGTAATATGACTTACAACTCACTGTGTTGCCATGAGGAAATAGTGATTTTGTGTAAATAGTGTTAACGTGTACACAGACCTTTACAGACAAATATTGTGTTTTGATTTTGTGTGTTGTTTGTGTGTTGTTTGTGTGTGTAGAATGATGTAGAAATAACATCTGAAACTATACCCCATCAACGACACTGACCACATCTATCAAACAAACAAAGCATACAAGAAAATATATAGAACAGTAAAATCTAAGGTATGAAAAATCAAACTAATTATAACACAATAGACGATTTTCGGAACAAACTAGGGGAGAGCACTTCGTGAAAATTAGAGTTGTTTACCTCCATTACTCGGTCAAATACCATAGCGCCAATGCAACAATGGCGTCGAAGCTTGAAACCGCAGGATGCGAGTCAGCGACTTGCAAACATTTTGTAGAAAAATAAGGGGTGACCAGTTGCTACAAAGTGATAGAACTTGCAAAGTGTGACGTACAAATATACATTACATCAATTTCAGAATGACGCACTGCGTTCTACATGCTGTGTAAACACAAGAAGCGAGGGCTGGGGCTTTACCTGATGGCAGGGTAGCTTCCCCTGTTTGACCGATTGAATTAGGCAAGATAACTCCTACACACTATGAAATTACTCCTCTTAATTATTTCCGAACAATTCCTATTGCACCAACCCAGATGGAGACAACGCGGAAATCATCGATCGAATCAGTTACACAAAACCGAACAAAATATATAATAAAACAAGAATTAAAAATCAATCGTAAAAGATACAAAAAGGCAACAGCAACCAAAACATTGGAATAAATAAAACAACCAAAACAACAACAACAACAACAACAACAAAGACATTCAAACATGCTTCAAAGCAATAATTATTGAAATAAGTTGAACAGCAGACATAATGAAAATAGTGTGAACATAACGCAAATAGAAGAACCGAGCTGACCTTAACACATGTAGGCTGGGTTCACATTAGACGCGTAAGTACCGTACGGAAAAACCTAAAAATGTGGAATAAAGAAGAATAAAACTTTACGCATATAGGGGAAATTCGGACACGTGCGCAAATCTTTTCCCTTCTTTTGTTTCACTTATTTTTTGGGATTGCGCACGGGTTTCCGCATGGAATGTCCGCTTATGTGTGTACACGACCTTAGGGTGAACGTGCTGACCTACTACATACGAATGAACCCAACTGCGATCCGATTGTGACGATGTCTGTGAGGCATGATTCACGTGAAATGCTTCCGTCTAAAAACAATTCTACTATTTGTGTTCATTATACTCATGCAGACCCCAAAACACGAATCAAATAAAATGTCTGATGCAAAAATTACTGATATTTCATCAGATTCGTGTACGGGGGACTACAAAATATAGTGAATACAACTAGCAGTAGGATTTCATAAGATTCATGCAGTAGGAAGTTTCATGTAGTAGGATTTCATGAGTTTCATGTAGTAGGATTTCATAAGTTTCATGCAGTAGGACTTCATAAGTTTCATGCAGTAGGATTTCATAAGTTTCATGCAGTAGGATTTCATAAGTTTCATGTAGTAGGATTTCATAAGTTTCATGCAGTAGGATTTCATAAGTTTCATGCAGTAGGATTTCATAAGTTTCATGCAGTAGGATTTCATAAGTTTCATGCAGTAGGATTTCATAAGTTTCATGCAGTAGGATTTCATAAGTTTCATGCAGTAGGATTTCATAAGTTTCATGCAGTAGGATTTCATAAGTTTCATGCAGTAGGATTTCATAAGATTCATGCAGTAGGATTTCATAAGTTTCATGCAGTAGGATTTCATAAGTTTCATGCAGTAGGATTTCATAAGTTTCATGCAGTAGGATTTCATAAGATTCATGCAGTAGGATTTCATAAGTTTCATGCAGTAGGATTTCATAAGTTTCATGTAGTAGGATTTCATAAGTTTCATGCAGTAGGATTTCATAAGTTTCATGCAGTAGGATTTCATAAGTTTCATGCAGTAGGATTTCATAAGATTCATGCAGTAGGATTTCATAAGTTTCATGCAGTAGGATTTCATAAGATTCATGCAGTAGGATTTCATAAGTTTCATGCAGTAGGATTTCATAAGTTTCATGCAGTAGGATTTCATAAGTTTCATGCAGTAGGATTTCATAAGTTTCATGCAGTAGGATTTCATAAGTTTCATGCAGTAGGATTTCATAAGTTTCATGTAGTAGGATTTCATAAGTTTCATGTAGTAGGATTTCATAGGATTTCATAAGTTTCATGTAGTAGGATTTCATAAGTTTCATGTAGTAGGATTTCATAAGTTTCATGTAGTAGGATTTCATAAGTTTCATGCAGTAGGATTTCATAAGTTTCATGCAGTAGGATTTCATAAGTTTCATGTAGTAGGATTTCATAAGTTTCATGTAGTAGGATTTCATAAGTTTCATGCAGTAGGATTTCATAAGTTTCATGTAGTAGGATTTCATAAGTTTCATGCAGTAGGATTTCATAAGCTTCATGCAGTAGGATTTCATAAGCTTCATGCAGTAGGATTTCATAAGCTTCATGCAGTAGGATTTCATAAGTTTCATGTAGTAGGATTTCATAAGTTTCATGCAGTAGGATTTCATAAGCTTCATGCAGTAGGATTTCATAAGCTTCATGCAGTAGGATTTCATAAGTTTCATGTAGTAGGATTTCATAAGCTTCATGTAGTAGGATTTCATAAGTTTCATGCAGTAGGATTTCATAAGCTTCATGCAGTAGGATTTCATAAGCTTCATGTAGTAGGATTTCATAAGTTTCATGCAGTAGGATTTCATAAGTTTCATTTAGGCAGTAGAATTTCATAAGTTTCATGCAGTAGGATTTCATAAGTTTCATGCAGTAGGATTTCATAAGTTTCATGCAGTAGGATTTCATAAGTTTCATGCAGTAGGATTTCATAAGTTTCATGCAGTAGGATTTCATAAGTTTCATTTAGACAGTAGAATTGCACAAGCCACAAGTCACAAGTTACAAGTCACAACATTTTATTGTCCTTAAAAGGCCATACAGCTTGTGGTGCCACGTAAAGGTAAAACATGAAACAAACCCCAACATATCACAGGTCTGATAACGCAGCATTCATGCAACACACGCTCACGCGCTTCACATGCAGCCATTCATGAACAAGATTCAAGATAATGATAATAATGAAATTGTAATAATAATAATCAACATCATCATCAATTAACAATAATAATCAAAATAATGATAATAATAATAATAAAACGAAGAAAAGATAGTAAAGGGGTTTTGAACATGAATGCCCCTTTGAACACACACGCGCACACACACACACACAATCCCGCATATGGAGAGAGAGAGTGAGAGTGAGAGAGAGAGAGAGAGAGAGAGAGAGAGAGAGAGAGAGAGAGAGAGAGAGAGAGAGAGAGAGAGAGAGAGAGAGAGAGAGAGAGAGAGAGAGACTCATGCCCACACATGTGAGCACAGACGTACACACACATGCACATACACACACGCACATACAAACACATTTCCCATTATATGCAAGGTAGCGTTAAAAATAAGAAGACACAAATAGGGTATGATACGTTTCATTTAGACAAGTAGAAGTTCACATAGGGTATGATACGTTTCATTTAGACAAGTCGAAGTTCACATAGGGTATGATACGTTTCATTTAGACAAGTCGAAGTTCACATAGGGTATGATACGTTTCATTTAGACAAGTAGAAGTTCACATAGGGTATGATACGTTTCATTTAGACAAGTAGAAGTTCACATAGGGTATGATACGTTTCATTTAGACAAGTCGAAGTTCACATAGGGTATGATACGTTTCATTTAGACAAGTCGAAGTTCACATAGGGTATGATACGTTTCATTTAGACAAGTCGAAGTTCACATAGGGTATGATACGTTTCATTTAGACAAGTCGAAGTTCACATAGGGTATGATACGTTTCATTTAGACAAGTCGAAGTTCACATAGGGTATGATACGTTTCATTTAGACAAGTCGAAGTTCACATAGGGTATGATACGTTTCATTTAGACAAGTAGAAGTTCACATAGGGTATGATACGTTTCATTTAGACAAGTCGAAGTTCACATAGGGTATGATACGTTTCATTTAGACAAGTCGAAGTTCACATAGGGTATGATACGTTTCATTTAGACAAGTAGAAGTTCACATAGGGTATGATACGTTTCATTTAGACAAGTAGAAGTTCACATAGGGTATGATACGTTTCATTTAGACAAGTCGAAGTTCACATAGGGTATGATACGTTTCATTTAGACAAGTAGAAGTTCACATAGGGTATGATACGTTTCATTTAGACAAGTAGAACTTTCACGAGAATCATGCCTCACAAATGTTACAGTCGGATCGCAGTTGGGTTGAATCGTATGCAGTGAATCTACCCTTTTAAGGGCCAGCCACACGTCCACTTAATTTGCACGATTGTACGATACGATTTGATCATGTAGTCTCCAAGAACAAAATCATGCGATTGGCGCATCGAGACCATGTGATCGAATCGCATCGTACAGTCGTGCGATTTTAGTGGACGTGTGGCTGGCCCTTTAGACATCGCTCCGAGAAGAAAAGACAATCACCAGAATAGACCAAGCATTACTAGAAAAGAAAACGTAACAACTCAAGGTGAACACAATAATATCTGTAGTGTTGAAAAAATCGGGAATTTCCTGGTGTTGCACTGCCTCCGGGCATTGCCTCCAGGATAGTTCCCACCATCAACTATTGTCCCATATGTGTCTGTTTCAGACCGGAGGACGTTAACCCTTTCGCCGCCAGCCATTTCTCAACCAAAAAATACCCTTAAGTTTAGCTAGGTAAAGAAAAAACAATTATCTGTAATATTGGGAATTCCCCAGTAACATTTAAGTAAGGCCTATCCTTACCTCCCAAAATTAAGAAAATAGGCTCTTCGGATAACAGGCCCTGATTTGATGCCTTTTGGTGACATGGGTGTTAAACCATTGTGGTGCAATAATGCGACATTGGCGGTGAAAGGGTTAAACAGATTTTTCTTTACAAGGCGAAACCAGTCTCTCACATGTGTAACAAAAAACCCGCAAAGAAACATAAGTCTCATACTAAATCACAGTAATGCAATATGTACAAGATTCAACAGTTTGATATGCGTGTGGGATCATGTAGACGATTTCTGAGGTGTCATGCTATGCCTTTGGGAGCAGACTGTTCTGAATGATGCTCGTAATGGGGTCTGTCCCATGCATTATCATTGTCTGAGAATATCAGAAAACTCTTGAGAAAATATTCCGCGAACTCGCTTTGATATTAGCGAAGCTCAAACGAATAATATCTGCCCCCGCCCCCCTTTTTTTTCTCTTTAAGATAAAAAAAGTCACGTTCCAAAAATATAGTTCTGCTTT
>CM065691.1:53828857-53833857 GCA_017654935.2 Phymorhynchus buccinoides
TGCTACATCACAAGGTCAAAGGCCAATGACTGCGAAATGCATTCCTGGATGATGCGATCAAGAAAAAATAGTGTATGTGGATATAGGGACTACTATGTCCACGAGATGACTTGACGTTGCAAGGCCAAGTTCAGATCTCCTCTCTCTCTCCTCTCTCTCTCTCTCTCTCTCTTCTCTCTCTCTCTCTCTCTCTCTCTCTCCACTGACCAGTGATTCTGGCTATTGTCTCATCTATTTAGATTGGACCCAGGCAATACCGGCGACGTTGCAACCAAGGAGTGACCGATGGTGGAAGTTAGAGGCACCAATCCTATCCGTGTTCCTGCATTCATGATCAGGGTGTCCACTAGAGTCCCACCACAATGGTGTTTCTTGACCGCTAGATAGTAAGATGTCGGCTTTGTGGACCCACAAAGATTGCATTGTAAATAAGCTTGTCAGCGAAGGAAAGCTTAGTACTATTTTTCTCCACAGACCTGTAAAGAAGCATGACCTCTCGGAGAGTTCTGCCCAGTCCACCTGCGACATCGTTGACATCCTGTGAGAAAACAGAGACCACAAGTCAAGTCAGGAACTTTATCTTTTTTACAGAACTCCCGTGGCCCTCCCTGCATCAATGATACACCCACATAGAATTTGAAGCGATTCTGTTCACTAGTTTCATGATAACAGCTCGAAATGAAATATATATCCCAAGAAGGAGAGTCAGGTTTTCATGGAAAAACTTCAAGGGCAAGGTCGGCAGTCATGGAAATCGAAGGAACTTTCTTTAAGATGTCGACCCTCTGCCAAATTTCGACCCAAATCCGCCACCTTGGACGGTAATAATGAGAATTTCTTAATGTCTGTTTGGGGGGCTTATTGCACGAGTCTAGTGTGATTTGTCACCGCTGCCTAGCCCGCTGTCTGACGCATTTCGCAAATAGGACGCTTAGTACGTAACCTTTCTCGTCAGTACATAGACTCCACACAGCAAGCCCATGTTAGTGCCTCCCCGTCGCAGCAGACGTCACTGGGTACACGCATGTTTTCAGACAGTGTTCATTTAGTTGCCCTTGTTGTCCTGCCCATGTTGCTATAAACTCTGCCTTCTCTTACAATAAAAGTCAATCACCAGCTCATAAACAACAATAGCTCATCTACACTAATTGCAATACTCTACAACAACAACAACTACACGACAAGTGTAAAGTGACGTTGTTATTTTATCACAAGAACAAAACAAAACTGCTGGATAGTTTCGGGGAATGCGCCTTTATTAACATAGACACAAGAAAACAGCAACAGCAAAATATAGCGCAAAAGGAGAAAATAGTGGCAATAAAAAAGGGAAAGGGCAAAAAAAATCAACAAGATAAAAAAACATGCTTCCCCTCTACAGTCCCAATGCTATGATACAAACCAGTTGGAGAACGCAAAGAGCAAGGCTGCAATTTTTAACTACAAATCATGGAAAAACGAAAAGAAAGAAAGAAAGAAACTTGAGTGAGAGGAGGTTGGGGACACTGAGTACGCAATGGCAAATTGGAACAGGGTCAGTTTGGGCGTGAGTAGGGGGTGTGGGGAGGGGGGAAAAGGGTTTAGATTGTTGGGTGAAGAGAACAATCTCGTGCTAAAGTGGGACACATGTAGCACAACTGACTTACATTACAATTAAATGAAAATGAGAGAGAGAGAGATAGAGAGGTGGGGAGGGGGGATATAGGGGGGGGGGGCGGGATCACGCCTAGCGCATCAACCCTGTACTGACTGACCCCAAAGTGGTTGCCCCACCTGGACCGAGGGGAAGTTATCCGAGAACCCCCCCCCCTAGTCAGACATCCTTGTCTATGACATGAGAACGAGAAAATCATTTAATGGATAGGATAAGGGGGGAAACTCTGAGAGAAACAAATAACAACTACGAGGTTGTCAAAAGTCCAAGTTACAGCAAACCCGTTACATACACACAAACCATACACACACACTCTCCTCTCCTCTCTCTCTCCCTCACACAGCACACGCACGTATTAATTGGTGCATTCCTTCTGGTTACTTGTTTACATTTGTATTAGTTTTTGTGAGTGTGGTGTGTAATGAGAGAGTGACAGTGCTTGGTGAACGAGGGTGGATGTCTTTGTGAGTGAAAATCATGTTATTTTGTTACTTTATTTCTTTGTATTCGAATGTTGGTGGTATGACTTTCTTGCTGATTTTAATTAATGTTTTCCATCTTTCATTGTTGCTTTTGTAACGTGCAACGAGCATACTACTATATGGAGTTTTAGCACTATATGAATTATTATTATTTTGATTATTTATTATTATTATTATTATTATTATTATTATTATTATTGCTACTATTATTATTATAGGATTGGGTTTCATCTTGTTATGCATAAGTGTTTACTCCAAAATGCGTGCATGTTAAAGATGAGTATGTAGAATAGGATTTGGTTTTATTCTGTCATGTGTATGTGCTTACATTTAAGCTTGATGTATTTTTAAGATTAGTATGTAAAATGGGCTTAGGCTTGATTTTATTATATGTATCGGCTTTAAATTTAAAATGTGTACATGTTACGAGTATGTAAAATAAGGATTAGTTTTAATTTTGTGATGAGTTAAGTTTTACTTATGTGCGTGTTAAAGATGAGGACTAGAAAGTAGGTTCAGGCTTGATTTCGTTATGAGCAGTATTTACTTTTTAATATGTGTATTCGCTTGCAAATAATATGACTAGGTTTGCTTTTGTTACGAGTGTGTGTTTACTTTTTAATATGTTCATGCTAAAAATGAATAATGGAATGTAGGAATAGGTTTCATGTTGCCATGGGTACATGTATTTACATTTTAAATTGTGCATGCTAAGATGAGTAGGTAAAGTAATACTATGTTTGACTTATTATATGCATGGGTTTCTTTTCAAATAAGTACATTTTAATGATGAAGTATGATTGAGGTATTTTTTATGTTTGTGCACTTCCCTATTTTGAATGTTTAAAGATGAGTGTGAAAAGTAGGATTGGGTTTTATTTTCCCGTGCGTATGCGCTTACTTCACACATTTTGAATGTTAATAATTAGTATAGTTAATAATAATAGGTTTGATTTTGTTATTGATGTGTTACAATATAGGGATGTTTTTTTGCATGCTTTATATTACTTTGTATGTGTTTATTTTCGTTTTTCATTTTCTACTTTTAAATATGTATTTTGTCCAGAGGGCTGGATGTAAAAAAGCATGTTATTGCTTACTCTATTACCCTCTATAAATAAAAGTCAATCAATCAATCAATCAATCTCTCTCTCTATCTCCGCTATCTCTCTCTCTCTCTCTCTCACCCCCCCACTCTCTCTCTATCTCTCTCTTTTCTCTCTCTCTATCTCTCACTGTGTTTCTCTCTCTATCTAATAAATAAAATTAATGAATAAATAAATAAACAAAGGCATGAATAACATAAAAGAAAAGAAAAGAAAAAAATAATAAAAATACTCTCTCTCTCTCTCTCTCTTTTCTCTCTCTCTCTCTCTCTCTACCCCCCCCCTTCTCTCTCTCCTCTCTCTCTCTCTCTCTCTCTCTCTCTCTCTCTCTCTCTCTCTCTCTCTCTCTGTCTCTCTCTATCTTTACTGTGTTTCTCTCTCTATCTAATAAATAAAGAAATAAAGAAAGAAATAAAGGCCTGAATAACAGAAAAGAAAAGAAAAGAAAAAAACAAGAAAATTACCCTCCCTCTCTCTCTCTCTCTCTCTCTCTCTCTCTCTCTCTCTCTCTCTCTCTCTCTCTCTCTCTCTCTCTCTCTTACCCCAACCCCACCCCATTCCATCCCACCCACACACCTTTTCATGTCGCTGACGTCGACAGCGGTACACATAATACTTGAGGTACCAGCGGTAGCGGTACGTCGCGACCACCACCGACAACACCATCAGCAGGACACCTGCCCCAGAGGTGCCCAGGACCAGGATCAGGTTCAGTTCCTCGCACTCTTCGTCGGTCAGCTGAAGGTCCTTCAGGGGCTGGCCTCTCCTGGACATCGGGGAGTCGCAGATGTAGGCGTAGGGACTGTAACTAGATTGGTAGTTGTTGACCGTGACGCTGCCGTTGCGCGTGACGTCATCCAACCACCTGTAATGCAACCACATGATATATGTGACCAGAGATATCTCTGATGTGACCCAGCACCACGAAAGGGACATTAACCCTTTCACCGCCAAAGTCGCATTTTTAGCACCACAATGATTTAACACCTGTGTCACTAAAAGGCATCAAAATGGGGTCTGTTATCCAAAGACCCTATTGTCTTACTCTTGGGAAGTAAAGATAGGCCTTATTGTATATATGTTATAGAAGAATCCCCCAATATTGCAGATGGATTTTGTTCTCTACCCAGGTAAATGTAATGATAATTTGTGGCTGAAATATGGCTGGCAGTGAAAGGGTTAAGTGTCAAACTGACCATTCTGAGAACATTATACATTTGAAAACTTCAGACAATTGTCTTTCCAATGATGCAAGAACCATTCTTGTATCTTTCTAACGTTCTAGAGTTATGAGCATTTAAAGTTAGTAGGGTGAGCGTTAGCCATTTTGAGAAAGCAGTCCAAAGTCTAACCTAACTGAAGAAAATGCATTGACCTAATCGTTTCAAAACAATTATAAGACCATTTAGATACCATAGTAAAGATTATCCGTTATAAATATGAAAGATAAGATGTTAGAGAATACAAACACAAACATACCCATAACACAAAATTGACAAATATCATATTTTTGACTTTGCAAGCCTGTTGTGAGAAACTAGCCCAGCGACTTAATGTCCCTTTCGTGGTGCTGGGTCACATATGAGATTGAAGTGGTGGTGGTGTTGCCGTCACCATAATCGTCATAACATCGTCATTGTCATCATAATCGTCATCATAATCGTCGTCAGAGATCACGCAAGCTGAATTTGCCATAAGAGATTACGCAAGTTGAATTTGACATATCTGAAGTATAAACGATTGCGTGGTGACTTGACA
>CM065691.1:53838857-53843857 GCA_017654935.2 Phymorhynchus buccinoides
TTAAGGTGATGTTGTTGTTTTTAATTAAACCTTTTTTGCATATTTTTGCCATGAACAATTTGCAAATACATGAATAAATTTATAACTGAATAAATGTATGAGTAAATAAATAAATATAAGCCTTAATAACTAAATTAGTAAGTAAATAAAATAGATAAACAACTTGCAAATATATCAATAAATTTATGACTGAATAAATACACAAAATTAATGTATGAGTAAATAAATAAATATAAGCCTTAATAACTAAATAAGTAAGTAAATAAAATAGTTATAAACAAGTGAAAATGGAAAGAAACAAAGGGACAATGATGGTAAATAATTCGCATTTAAGAAGTCAAATCAAACAATGGGTTGGTTCCTGTTCAAACCATACAGATGACCCATCGACACGAGTTGAAAACCACGAACAATACATCATTATTTAGGATATAGACGCATACACACAAACATATTTATAACAATCTAATTTATCAATATTAGTGTTTTACTATGGGTTTTGAGCTATACTATTGCAGCTCATATAATATTACATTATGGCATGATGCATAGTTTTTATATATCACCAATGTTTTAGAACCAGAACAAGGCTGGGTAAGCATGCTAAATCATGAATTTAAACATTGTTAATTTGATGAGGATTCACAGAACAATCTAGCTTTCTAGTAAACACTTGCAAAGTAGGTATATTTTTTTGTTTCATCTGCATTAAGGTGAAGTTATTGTCCTTACTGATATCGAGGATGTTGGGTCTGAGATTGTATGAATCAAAGCAAATAATTGATTGGTCTTTGAAATAAAATTGAAGAGCAAAAAAACAACAAGAATTACCTCCAAATTAGTGCAGTACTTTAAAGTGAACTCGTGATCCTTGCTGGTATCGATGTCCGTAATTTTTTTGTTATTCCGGAAGGTCAATTTCTTCAAGGACGAACTGTTGAAGGCCAGGGGTTCATAATACCTCAGTTTTTTCATTTCGATGACCATCAGATATTGCAGTCTGGGTAGATCAGCAACGAAGTTGTTCTCCAGTCTGTACAGTTTGTCTGAAGCACTGATTTCCAGTTTCAACAGGTCAGGGAAGCACACTGCGGACAGACGGCTAGCTGGAACCCGTGACAAGCTGCTGCTGCCTATGTACAGACCGTTCAGGTTCCGGAAGGCGCTAGAGGCTACAGAATGTGACTGATGAAGGCAAAGGTCGGGACACTCTAAAAAGTTGTTTTCTCTCAGTTTTAGGACTTGTATATTCATACGATTGGTTATGTTCACTCTAAATATATTATTTGCGCTTAGCTCAACGTAATTCACGTAACCAAAAGAAGCAAATGCAGCACTGTCGAACGACTGCAGTTGGTTCTGTTTTATGCTGACTTTAAAAAGAGACATGTTGGTGAACGCATGGAATATGTCCTGTGGTAGTGTTTTCAATCCCATGTTGTCCAACGTTAATCTATAAAACCCTGTACTGGTGATGTTGTTCAAAGCCCTCGACAGTTGATCCAAGGGAATCTGGTTGTTGCTCAGATCCAAGGTCTTCAGATTGGAGAAATCCACAAAGGTGTCAGGTTCCAGTCGCAATATTCCATTTGAGGTTAGCTGCATGGTGGTGAGGTTGAAGTTGGACAGGCTGGCCAGCATGGAACGAGTCAGGTTGATCAGTTTAGCACCTTTCAGCTCGAAGATCCTGATGCACTTTGGGAGTTTAGGAAGGGCCCAATGTGAACATATTTCCGTCATCGCGCACGTGGCTTGCTTCGTTTTGCAGCTGCAGTTACAGCACCTTCGGTCACACTGGGTTTTGTTCTTTGGTCTTAGAGTTGATGTGAAGGTAGCCCTTTCTGGTGAATCACCATAAGATTTTGTAGCTTTCCTCAAACTGTTGTTGCTGAAGTGAGTGGTGTCTTTGTCAAGTCTTGGCAAAGGCTTAAAAGTTGTTGCTAGATGTCTTCTGTGCGTCTGTGTTGTTGTTTGCTGGGTATCAGTGGTTGGAGACTTCACAGTGCCCTTTAGGGTTGTCATGTGGAATGCAACAACAGGCGTGGGAAGTTTAGTAGTACTAACTAAAGATGCATCATCCCAGGGTTCTGGCCTTGAAGACGGTTTCGTGTTGGCTTCGTCCACCTTTACCCAATAAGTCATTCCACTTTGGGAAGAGGTTGCAGGAACGTTGGGGTTCTTCTTCCCGTGTTGCCAATTATTGGAAACATTAGAAGGATGATTGGACTCTATTCCATCCATTACAATTTTGTTGCTGGTTCTGCTGGCACTTTCAGATGGCGTTGATGAATCAGTAGTAACTGATACAGCATTTGGGGGATCTTCTAGTAATGAAGGCGAGTTAGAAGCTGCTGCGACGTCTTCCTGAAGCGATGGAGAATTGGTGACAGGACTGATCTGAACATGTTCTGTTGTGAGTTTAAACTGGCTGGTCCTCTGAAGTTTCTCTCTCTCCGATGCCCTATCCTGTGGCGTCATGTCCTTGCCTTTGAGTGAATGAACAATCTGCTTCACTGGAGCATTGCTCATCTCAACATTTCTGGGTGTTTGAAACATACACATTATTATCCACAAGCACCATGCCACGTCATGAACAGCCTTCATGCTGCTTCTGCGTAGAAACTTTTTTCCTGATACAAACGTCTTGTATTCCAAAACAATGTATTTAAAATATGCGCGAATCATGTACACAGTTTCACGACTTTCAAGTTTCAATTTCACAAAAGTTGATGTGTGAACAGAATTGGTTTATGTTTGCACAAAAATGATTCGTTCATTCATACTAATTAGTACTTCGCCGTATGTTTGTAAAACAGTTTTGTTTACCAGGTTAACTAACTGTTGACGCCAGTTTTTAATCACATACATTTTGTCATTACCCACAGGCCATGGTACTGTAGAAACTGCTGTCCATCAATACTGAAAGATACTCTGGTTTATTTTGTCCCCAAATGCAGCTCAACATTAACATAACACGATAATAAAACAACAAAGCACAACCGTATCAGCATACAAAATAGCCACCGCAATAATGATCACATTGATAAAGCATATGTTGGTTGGTACACACTTCTATCTTTAATTGTAAAGCTCTTGTCCTCTCTGTACATATTCTGCACAATACTGTTCTCGTGGGTGCGACAGACTGACAGGAAACACGAGGTCCACTGAAGTTAAACAAGCTTCCTGATCGAAACATGACTAACAGGAAGCGATGCACACGAGACAGGGAAAATGCATCATAGAGGGCACCATGCAGTGGCTAAACACGAGGTCACTATGCATCCATTGTTCACACTGTGACAATCTATGTTGCTCTACGTGTCTGCGTGTCTATGTATCTGTCAGACAGTCTCTCTCTCTCTCTCTCTCTCTCTCTCTCTCTCTCTCTCTCTCTCTCTCTCTCTCTCTCTCTCTCTCTCTCTCTCTCTCTCTCTCTCTCTCTCTCTCTCTCTCTCTCTCTCTCTCTCTCTCTCTCTCTCTCTCTCTTTCTCTCTCTCTCTCTGTTTGTCTGTCTGTCTATCTCTTTCTGTCTGTCTGTCTCTCTCTCCCTCTCTCTCTCTCTCTCTCTTTTTGAAAGGAGACACAATAGCGTTGCAGATTCGACAAATCAAACGGTAAATAGCTTGAATTTAATCCATCAAATACTCAGTCTTGAGTCTAATACAAACAACACTACAACTTAGTAAGTTAGTACAAGTACAATTTGTACAAACAAAGCCACAAAGAAACTTAGAAAGACTGAGAGGTGAGACACTGAGTGAGTGTTCTTCTTCTTCTTCCCGTTGATCGGCCTCCTTCATCAAGTTGAAGATTCTGCCGATGTTGGAGGAAAAAAAGAAGAAAAACAATGGTCGTGCGTGTCGTATGCAAAAAAGTAGCATCGTGTAAATACTTCGCTCGCTACTATGACTATGAGACTTAGCATTTGCGACATTGAGAGAATGTTCATGAAATATGAACGATTTGATTACGGAAAAGTGTTTCAAATACGGAAAAAGTGAAATTTGTCGTTCATCCTTAATGTCGCAAATGCTAACTCATAGTAGCGAGCGAAGTATTTACACGATGCTACTTTTTTTGCATACGACAGTGCGCACAGCCAAACCAAAGCAAGTTACAAACAAATAATAAGTAATTAAATAAACATAAATGATTAGCGTGGGGCAGGATAAACATCCCCAATAGGAAGAAGAAGAACTAAATTCACAAAACACAAAACAGCCAAAAGAGGGTGCGGGACGGATGCAAATAAATAAAAGGTACAGTGTCCCTAGTCTGATGTGCACAGCATTAGTGGAGCTGCCGGACAGGCAAATGCTTTTCAACCCCCAGCCCGGTCCCAACCCAGCCTAAAGCTGGGCCAGGCCCACAGTCGCCAGACCAGAAGAGAGAAACAAAATAGCTGTAGTCAGAGGGGGGGGGGGGGAGGAGGACTTTCATGGAGACCAGGGGGGAGGGGGAGGGGGGGGGGAAGTTGCGGTGGTTGAATCATTTTTGTTATTGTTTCTCCCGCGCTGCATAATTCTTTGAACCCCAGTACATGTCACTTGTCAGTAATTGTCAGTAATTGCTGGTTACGGCAGGTGGACATCTTCTTCTTCTTCTTGCCATATAGCGTAATCCATTGATCAACAATTTGATGATTATGACGCTTACGACGGACGGGGGGGGGGGGGGGGGGGGGGGGGGGGGGGGGGGGGGGGGGGGGGGGGGGGGGGGGGGGGGGGGGGGGTTCCAACTAAACAGTAGACCTGTGTGAAAGACTTGCTGCCCAGATGATCAGCTCAATGCGGGATTGAATGGGAGGGGGCGAGAGGGGGGTGGGCATGATTTGTGGGAGAGATTAACACATGCCAACATGGACACACACAGTGACACACACACACAGTGACATTATTGGCAGAAGAAGAAGAAGAGTGAGTCGGTGAGAGTGTTTTAACTTAAGTTGACAATTTCAGAAGTGCACACGACACAGCCACTGGACTTCAGGATCAACA
>CM065691.1:53848857-53851357 GCA_017654935.2 Phymorhynchus buccinoides
CTTAATGGCTGCCATTTGCAAGAATGAATGCCCTTGGTGGGGTGGGGGAAGATGGTTGAGCACTGACCAAACAAGGGGATAACTCTCGCCAATAACCCTATTTGAGGCCACTTAATGGCTGCCATTTGCAAGAATGAATGCCCTTGGTGGGTGGGGGAAGATGGTTGAGCACTGACCAAACAAGGGGATAACTCTCGCCAATAACCCTATGTGAGGCCACATAATGGCTGCCATTTGCAAGAATGAATGCCCGTGGTGGGTGGGGGGAAGATGGTTGAGTACTGACCAAACAAGGGCATAACTCTCGCCAATAACCCTATTTGAGGCCACTTAATGGCTGCCATTTGCAAGAGTGAATGCCCGTGGTGGGTGGGGGAAGATGGTTGAGCACTGACCAAACAAGGGGATAACTCTCGCCAATAACCCTATTTGAGGCCACTTAATGGCTGCCATTTGCAAGAATGAATGCCCTTGGTGGGTGGGGGAAGATGGTTGAGCACTGACCAAACAAGGGGATAACTCTCGCCAATAACCCTATTTGAGGCCACTTAATGGCTGCCTTTTGCAAGAGTGAATGCCCTTGGTGGGTGGGGGAAGATGGTTGAGTACTGACCAAACAAGGGAATAACTCTCGCCAATAACCCTATTTGAGGCCACTTAATGGCTGCCATTTGCAAGAATGAATTGCCCTTGGTGGGTGGGGGAAGATGGTTGAGCACTGACCAAACAAGGGGATAACTCTCGCCAATAACCCTATTTGAGGCCACTTACTGGCTGCTATTTGCAAGAATGAATGCCCTTGGTGGGTGGGGGAAGATGGTTGAGCACTGACCAAACAAGGGGATAACTCTCGCCAATAACCCTATTTGAGGCCACTTAATGGCTGCCATTTGCAAGAATGAATGCCCTTGGTGGGTGGGGGAAGATGGTTGAGTACTGACCAAACAAGGGCATAACTCTCGCCAATAACCCTATGTGAGGCCACATAATGGCTGCCATTTGCAAGAATGAATGCCCGTGGTGGGTGGGGGAAGATGGTTGAGCACTGACCAAACAAGGGGATAACTCTCGCCAATAACCCTATTTGAGGCCACTTAATGGCTGCCATTTGCAAGAATGAATGCCCTTGGTGGGTGGGGGGAAGATGGTTGAGTACTGACCAAACAAGGGGATAACTCTCGCCAATAACCCTATTTGAGGCCACTTAATGGCTGCCATTTGCAAGAATGAATGCCCTTGGTGGGTGGGGGAAGATGGTTGAGCACTGACCAAACAAGGGGATAACTCTCGCCAATAACCCTATGTGAGGCCACATAATGGCTGCCATTTGCAAGAATGAATGCCCGTGGTGGGTGGGGGAAGATGGTTGAGCACTGACCAAACAAGGGGATATAACTCTCGCCAATAACCCTATGTGAGGCCACAAAATGGCTGCCATTTGCAAGAATGAATGCCCGTGGTGGGTGGGGGAAGATGGTTGAGCACTAACCAAACAAGGGGATTGTGACGAGGTAATGGGTTAAAAGGCTAAGTCCCTAGGGAAGACTTTAGAAAATTTGCCTTTAGCCCACTTCTCTAGGGTATGGGAGATGAGCAACTTTCCCGGCCCCTTTTCATCTAATAAATTTATATTTGTGCCCGGGTTCTGGCTCGTATGGTTGTAAGAAATACAAGTGGTTGAATTGCTCTAAATGGCAGACAGAGAGAAGTAGGGTTTTACATGAAATTACAAGACTCCCACTCTCATCAGTCTGACCAAAGGGTTCAGGATTATTTGACACTTGTATTTTATTTACTCCCAAAATCTGCATAAGATTATGCAACAATAATAATAAAGCAGCTCAATGGCGCCAAAACAAAATATGGATAAAAACACAATGGAATCCGAAAGGATTCACAAGACTTTTGTCTTTCTATAAGGTTCGCCCCATGCCGGAAGGGTTACTAATTATCTTCAATGTCCGTAGGAAAGTTCCAGTGATTGGCGCGGTTTTATAAACTTAGCTCTTGGCAAGTTCTTCCGTAGTGATCGGCGAGTGCTGGTGTGGCTGGGCTTGCTCGTCAGATGAGAGTAGCTCCCAGTCGTTCCGGTTACGGCTTCGCGGGATGGCACGGTTCAAGCGTGGTCTCCTCGCGGATTCTGAGTGCGGGGCGTCTTTCCCGTCTTGGTGCTTGTGAGACAGGGATGATCTTCCTGCCCACGATGCCCTGCTGATAATCACAGGAGAAGGTGGATGTAGATCTCTATGGCTTAGAGACAAGGGGCTTCAGTCGGCAGGGCATTAGTGAATCCCAACCGGCTAGAAGGCTTCCCTTGTACAATAGCACTATTTAATAAATAAACTGAATTTCAGTTAACAAACTGAGATCAGAAAAACATAAAAGGTGATCAAGACAACATCACTCCCCATCCAACACCTGGAAAGGAAGGGTATCATAAAGTGCAAGATTGCGGCCCATAGGTTTCCTACTAAAAATAGACAAAATGGGTTAGTAGGCA